>PUHP01000158.1:12079-46155 GCA_006783085.1 Colletotrichum shisoi | reverse complement strand
TAGAAAGTATTTTAGATTTTAAATAAGTCTTTATTATATATATATAAAGCTAGTTTCTATTTATAAAATTAGTATTTAAAAAATAACTTGAGTTTATAATTATACTACTTACTAATAGTAAAAGATTATATAAAAGAAGTATTACTAGATAAAAGCCTAACTACTAAAGTATTTTAGAAGGTATTTAAAAGTTTTAAAAACTTTACTATAAAGTGATATAGTAATAAATAAAACATAGTACTTTTTATTAAAAAATCTATTTTTAAAAAGTATTATTTAAGCTTAGTAAGTAAACTATAATTATAAAAAGTCTATTTTATATAAGCTTTTTAGTATATTAGCTACTATACCTTAATCAGCTTTAGTTAGGGAGAAATAAGTAATAAAGTAGTAAGATAGTAATGGTTCGGATGTGGGGGTGGTTCGTAAGTAGGGTAGGTAGGTTATCTCACTACTACGGGGCGATTTGCGCTGGCTCTCGACTCGAGATGCCGACCAGTACCACTGGCATTGTTTCTATTGACAGCACAACCGAGGCTGTATTCTAGACAGTAGTTAACAAATCGACTGGCCTCGGAGTCTATAGCCTTGGCCCCGAGAATGAGGCAGGCTTCCAGGTCGGTGAAGGCGCAGGACAGTTTGGTGGATCCAGTGTGTTATAAGTCATACCATATGTCCAGACACCAGGAAGCCTTCCCAAGTTACGTTCCAACTTCTCCAGCTTCGTATCCAATCTCACCAGACGCAGAAGTCAATGCCGCAAACGAGCATCACTCGAACATCCCACAATGAGGGTTAGCAAACATCAGGTGACGAGCTTTATGATCACTTTCTGCTTGTTGCAGAGAGTCCACGCTCTTTGTACACGCAGCAGCTCGTCTAAGCGTCGCAATGCCTGCTAACCATGAAGCAGCCGTCAGTCTGAGGGTGAAGTGGGATAACGCCGCGGACGATGCTGCAGCCATCCAGATGGACGGCGCCTTCATGAAGAAGCTCACCGAGGCGGCACGTAAATGGGATGCCCTGTTGCCGAACCAGTGGGCGAACAACGCGGCGGATCATGTGGACGTGATGAGGAGCTACGGGGACGCTAATTTTGAAAAGCTCAGGCAGGTTTCGCGCAAGTACGACGGGAACCAGACCTTCCAGAGGCTCTGCTCCGGCGGGTATAAGCTGTGGCAGTAGACAGTGGAGCGCTGGCGTCGACCGAGGATACTGTTCGTGAGAGCCGGGCACAGCCTCATACTTGTCTATATCCTTTTCACAACAAAATCCAAATGTAGATATGTGGTGTGTCTGTATATAGATCAATGATGTCTATACCATAGTAGCCGTCACCGTGTGAAGCTGCGCTTGACTGGCTTGACCGGTTAGCTTGACCTGCTGTCCTGTAACTTAAAATGATGACAACTACGCTAAAAGCACTTGTTAAGACAGATGATAAACTTGGCAGCTAAGTTTTACAGCCCCGTAAGCCCCTCTCACTGGGAAAAGGGGCTCTATACAACCAATCCCCAAGTCTTGAAATTGCACTTCCGACTACCATCCAAGAAGATAAGACCCTAGTCTATGGTATAAGAGAGGCCGTGTTTCTTTTGAATAAGCGAACCACAAATCAAAACTTTGAGAGACGTCCAGATACTTTTACACTGTTGAGAGTTGACCCCAGACCGATTGCCGACATTCCTCTCTGTGCTTCCCAACGTCTCTTAGCTGGACAAGAGAAATGCTTCTTTTCCGAGGGCAAAATGCTACAGAGATCCGATGCAATTCGGAGTAAGAAAAGTTCTTGAGAGTTCTCATTAGAGACTCCTACGACGGAAGGTTTGTTGGGAAGCATTAGTTGTATACAACTTCGGCTGAATGCTACAGCTGCATCATTGAATCTCTATGCGAATAACAACTTTTCACGTAGTATGTCAGCTGCTTTAGCCAGCGTGGACTTGTTTGCATGCTTTTCGGCGTCGGAATACATCGTTGAAAGTAGATAGATAGAGTTGTTGGGCATCTAGGTGATGGATGGGTTGGCGTTGCTGACTTGGTGGATAGATGGCTTCAAGTGTGCCGATTTCTCAGTTTGCCCATGTCACAGGGTCGGGAAACCATGGAACCTGCGACGAACAAGACCGGGACAGAGCATTTGCTCCAGCTTCAAACACGACCGCCCCGATAGTCTCAACAATGCGTAGATGCAGTAGCCCGGACATCGAGGCCGAATCTTGCCACGAGCTAGCCACGTGTCAAGCATCCCGCATCCAGCAAACAGCCAGACAAACCAACCTCCCTCGAGAGAAGAACGGACGCAGCAACCCCGCAAGAGCCCCAGACAATGCCTTTATGTTGCCGAATGGGCAAAGAGCCGGCGGCTTAAAAGAAATAGGCTTGCCACCCACCGCATGTAGGTCCCGTCATGCCATGCAAGGGGAGGCGCGACAGAACGCGCATGTAGCGTCCCGCGCGATGGAACGGAACGAATAATCAGCTGTCCGGTTCCCTCGAGAGGGGTAAATACGGGAATGTAAAGCGTGGCCCTCAATGTTTGACAAATAGAAGAGGCTGGGAAAGGGGGCCCATGGCCTCCCTGATCTGCAAGTTGTCCCCAGCCTCCTCCTTTTTTTCTTCTTCTTCTTTTCCCCCCTTCTTTCTGAAGTAGTAGTGATCCATCTCGGCCGAGATGACCGTCTGAAACGCCGACGTCCCTCCACGCTTGGCCGCCGCTAGACGATCGGAAGCAAAGCGCCCCACTCGCCGTCTTTCCATTGTCTGCACTACCGGGGCCTGTTCGGCGGGAGAGGCACGACACCGGCAGGCAGGCAGTAGCACAGACGATGTACAATGTCAGAGAGAGAAAGACAAAAGAAACAATAAGAGAAAAGCAGCGGTTATAGTTGGGTCTTGTGTGACCACAAAACCCGATACCAACCACCGCACTTCCTCTAGCGGTGGAAAGTGCCCGCTTTCGAACCGGTTTATGGATCTTAGCCGCAGGATGATATGCTGATGAACGCATACCATCGGGGAAGAGACATTGCGAAAGCCAACCTGCGTTCATTAATCCGCATGATCCGCAATAGACCTAGAGTAAAAGAACAATGGAAGGTCTCGACGGGTGTCTTGAGAAGTCTCGTGTACATCCCGGACCGTAACTGCGCCATCTTTCAGACACGGCATGCGAGTGTCAAGACCTCAAGTTGCTTTTAGTGGGCCGTCCGTCTACTTGGCCTTGCAGATGGAACGTCGAACAGCAGCAGTCAAAACACATCGCGAGAGGCGCTCAGAAAGAAAGTCGTGACGAATAGGCGGTGGCGACGCATAAGCCAACCTCCTCTACGCATCGAGGGCGAACCCCTTAAGGTGCTGCGCCGGGGACAGCGAGCATCTAGAACCTTGTACTGGATGTACGAACAGACATGATACTGCAGTACGAAGCGCTCGATGGGCTGCCGGGAGTAGTTGCAGTTTACATAGAAAGGGCTGGCGATTTTGGCTTAGGGTTGACGACGTGGCGCGCACTCGACATATCGCCGTTTCGTGTATGCACGGAGGAGATTAGCGAGGGCATAGCCGCCTACATACTCAATGAAAAACAATGCAGTCTGCGACAGAGCTGTTGGAGCATGGAGGAGGATCGCGCCATGTTGTCGTCTCGAGCATCTGCCCAAGATGGCGTTGATGGATGCCTCGCCCCATGTGGGAGAGTTGGCTGGAATCAAGACAGCAGGCTAGAAGAATAGGCGATGATGCTATGACGGCAAGACGAGTTTGCCTTGTAACACTCCAACGGCGACCGCTCAGCGGAGTTGACGTGGTGTCGGGGCCTTGGTGCCTCACCGTCATGCAATTCACCATCATCTATCTGGTGGATGAGTGGCGACGAAGGTCTCGATAAACGGCCATCGACAGGATAGAGACAGCCGGACCAGCGAATCATGGCGCCACAGGAGTAGCCGTGGCCCGGTCGTGACCAACAGGCTGTACGGAGAGAAGGGCAGCTGAAGTGAAGGCTGGCGTCACGTCGACGATCCAGGACCAATGAGGGCTGTCAACATGAAGAGAGCTGAGGCGCATTGATGGGCCGATAGACCATACAGCCAGAAGACCAGACACAAGGTGGAGGCCCGCAAGATGGGCGACCCAGACAGGCCAAGGACGTCCCGGCCAGGCGTGATGTTGGCCGGCCGCGATGGGCGACCTGGCGTGCCGTTCTCGCGGGACTGCGGGCAGCTACACTCGCTCGCTGTCCAGTGACTGAGACGGAGACGGAGACGGAGATGGCAGGGCGTCGGCGAGGGGTAGGGGTGTAAGACGAGCCAAGAGCTGTGAGGTCACTTCTCTACTGCAAACCCCGAGAGCTTCCAGAAGCTGAAAGGCAGGTAAGTAGGAGCTGAGTGAGTACCAACAGATGGGGAGGGTACGAAGGGTACCATGTACCTCCAACACGAGCATTCGCAGGACAGGATAGCTTGCCCCCCCCTGCATCGGAATAGGCCGCAGGTGTCTGAGTGAGGGCGGCTAATGGGCGCCGGCGGGAGTCTGGATGGGCGACCAACGCAAAACCATTGGAATGAGGGGCCCGCGTCCAGAACCGGTCGATCCAAGGGTGGACTGGCTCGAGGTACGGAGGTTCTACGGATCCTCCAGTCTCTCTCTGGAGGTATCCGTATGAATTGGTGAGATGGGAATCATAGGATTACGGTGGGAGACAGCACTGGGCAGGTGTCATTTCGCGTCGCAACAGCCCATTAGCGGTGCCGACGGGTGCGGGGAGGGAGGAGGGGGGAGGCGGGAGGAGGGGCTCTAATCACTTTAATCAACGGGGGTGAGAGGACCGACGGACGACGATGGACAGATTCGCATGTCTCGTTCTCTTTTAATTGATTTCGCGCTTCAATTACGATTGGGAGACGCGGGCGGGGGACCTTCTCGCTTGCCCGAAACGGTGATCACGACGTGACTTGGTTGTAATTCATTGGACAAGACTCATCAGAAGACCCGCTTATTAAATACGCGTTTCATTGGTGGAGCGGCGCGGCAAAAAGGAAGGAAGTTGCAGTACACGTGTAGCACCAACTTCGCGACGGCGAATCAGATACGCCAGGCAGCCCCGTCGCATGAATGTCGGCCTCCCATTGTCCCCGCTTTTCCCGGCTGCTCTTGTCGTTTGTGTCTGTGCTGTGCCGTACCTGGGTAGGGAAGCTGAGAAGGAATAGTGACGGAAAAGCTGATGAGAAGATGGGAAGCTGCAGCTGAATGTGTCTCTCCTCTCCTGCCTGCATTGGCCCATCTCGTTCATTCTCGACTCGGCTATCCGTAGTCTGGCCGCTGTTCCCCAATTTGGCACCCGTCTCTCTCGTGCGCGGACAGCAGTTCCCTTCCCCCTTCCCCGTCCGAGGTCTGAGCGTGCCGCCCCCTTCCACTCGAAACGACTCGAAGCGCCGCCATATTATTCTCCTGCTCGTCCACGCGACTCTCTTCACACCTATTTCCATTTACTCAGGTACCTTACCTAGCTACAGAGTACGGATAGACTACTACCTAATCGTAGGTAGACTAGAGGCTCAAGGCCGAGTGTAAAGACACCGTCAGAGTTCAACGCCTCGCAGATCAATGTCAACCCACAACCCCCCTACCATCCCGTCCCCGTCCTGCCTTACGGATACCATACCCTGCCCGGCATCCAATCCCCCCTCCCTTAGGCTTTGTCCCTGTCCCTGTCCCTGGCGCTGGCTCTCTGGTTCTGGTTCTGTCTCTACACGTGTAGTCCCTCGGCCCCCCTGCCAGACACGTCTGTTCGTGGTGCGTCTTTCGCCATTTCCAGGTTTCCACCCAGACCGCACCGTGTTTGCGTGTGTTTTCCGCGTCTGGCCGTCCTTCGAAGCAAAAGGGACCGGGACGCCGTCCTCCCTTGCCCTATCTATCCCTCTCCCGTCGCATCATTCCTCCCATCGCGTTCGTACGGTGTACCTCCCCTCACCCCGCTGACAAGGCAAAGGCGTTTAGTTACTGTCCGTACTCTGTACTCTCGCACTCAAGATATCCATCCCAGTCATCCTTGGATACAATCAATCCCACTGCGCACGACACCCATCTTGACTACAAGGCCTCTCGCATTCAACAAACGACCAACACCGCCCGCGACAAGAGACGCACACCACGACAGATACAGGACCAACCTCAACCCGAGACCGCCATTCAACACCGCTGGCCGCCCAGAAACGACCCGACCTTACACGCCATCTCGTCCCGTCTCGTTCCCTCCTAATCCCAATCTCAGTCCCCATCCCCGCCCTCCCGGCTCCGTGCGCACGCGCGCCCTCTCTCCCTTTCTCCCTCTCTCGCGCGCTCTGTCTCTTTCTCTCTCTCTCTGTCTGCCTACCGCCGCCGCCAGCAGCAGTCGATCACATCTTGGTGTCGTCGATCCCTGCTCCCTACCATCTCTCATTCACCTCTTCCACACTCTTTTCTTCCTCTATCCCCCCTCCCCCCATCCCTCCCTTCCCACAACAACCACCACCACCACCACCACCACCCCACGCAAGCTCTCCTCTCCCGACTTGGTTTCTGTCATTCTCTTCCTCTTCCAGCCAACCCAACTCCACTCGATTCCTCTGCGTGGACGAGAACAACAAACAAACAAACAAGCAAGCAAACCAAGCACACGTTCTCTACTCTCCCACAACACACCACTGAGTCTGTCTGTCTGTCTATCTGTCTGTCTGGAACCGACTTGCTTTCGCTGGGGCCCTTCAAACCAACGCTCTCTCTAGCTGCAACAGCGTCGATTCCCGCCTCCGACGTCCCCATTCCCCACGAATCGAGTCAACCGTCGATCAAAGAGGAGTCTGGACCGTTGTGATTTGGTCCCCTAACTCTAAACCCTCTCTGCCTGGCCGCACCTATTTTCGACGACAACGACGACAACGGCGACTAGGAAACGACGCATCGCACCACGCCAAATCCACACCCAGCAACCGCGTCCTTTCGGTTCGTCGCCCGCCCTCGCGCGCACAACCAACCCCAACGATCCACACACCATGGCCACCATTTCACGGCAACCATTCGCGCCTCTCGACGGTGCGAGACTGCAGAACCTGACGAGCATCAAGAACAGACAGAATGGTATGTTTGATCAAATTCGCCATCATACACGCCCATTCCTTCTGCCCGCATTTTCCACTGCATCTCCTGCCGGACAGCCGCCAGTGTGTGTTGTTGTTATTGCTGTTGTTGCTGCTGCTGCTGCTGCTGCATGCGACCCACTCGGCGAGATTCACCGTCATGCCAGTCCAATGCGCCCCAAAACCCCCAGCCTAAGCACTACTTGCTCAAGATCCCGCCCCTGAATACTGCCGGAATCCAATGCTGACGTGGACAATAGCTGTTTCGCCTGCTTCGGGTGGCAAGCGCAAAGCTTCGGACATTGTAGACGCAGACGACTTCGAAAATGTCGACCCCAGCGTCTCTTCCAAGCGGTCCAAGGGCCCCGACAGCTTTTACCCCTCCAAGGACTCTCTCAAACCCTCCTCCTTCGTCTTGACCAGGGCTGCACCCCTCACCGAACGTCCTGCCCCGTCATCGTACGCTCGCCCGCCTCTGCCTCCTCTGTCTCGCCACCGCAATCTGCTCCAGCCCAAGTCGCCCGCTGCCAAGATCAACACGGCTATCGCCAAGTCATCCCCGCTCTCGGCCCCCGCTGGCCGTTCGCCCACCCGTGGCAAGCGCTCCGGCATCCTCTCGAACCGTCGTCGAACCGCCGGCCCCTATACCCGCGTTGACCCACCTCTGTTCAGCCTGTCGTCATCCTCCACCTCGGCATCCGCCCCGTTCAGTCTCGATGCTGCCCTCAAGGGCACCATCCCGAGCTATGCCGCCCGTTCGTCCGTTGCCCCGTCCTCCCGGAGTGCTGCCGAGGATCTTCCGCTGGAGCCTGATCTGAAGGCGTCGTGGTTCTTTGATATCCACGAGGACACGCCCGAGCAGGAAATGACCAACATGCTCCAGCACGGCACTTGCGTCCTCGACATCAGCTCAGACGAGGAGAGTGAGCGCAAGGCCAGTAGGGACCGAGCAGAGGGTCGCGACAAGGAGAACGTGCCACCTGCCGATGACGTGAGCCAGACGTCGGCCCGTCGGTCCGCTCGCCGGACCGACGAAGACGACATGGTCTTTGAAAAGGAGAGGATAGCACTGGGCGAGATGGACGCCAGTGAGTTCTATGCCTTTGGCTGCGACGAGTCGTCGGTCATCATTATCCCCGCCGACGAAGACGAGGAGCAGGAGACACTGGAACCCCAGGTCGCGTTGCCTGGACCACCAGCAGATGACGTCGTTCCGGAGCCCAAGGCAGAAAACCTCGCGGTGCCACTCGAAGAGAAGGATGTCGTCGACGAGCTCATGGGCAAATCGGCCGAATCAGCAGCCAAGGCGGCGCTGTTGGAGCCCATAGAGGGCACAGGCGAAAGCTTTGAGCTGTGGGAGAGCGGAAGCGCAAAAGACGAAAGCGAAACCGCCGTTGCCGAGTGCTCATGATTTTTTCTTTCTTTTTTTTTTTGGTTTGCCTCGATTGGCCCTCTTGGCTTGAATTTTGCTTGTTCGGCTTCCAACCATTGACCATCTTTTAATTACGGGGCGGGTTCATGATTCATGTGGCGTTGGAACTTGGTCGAATTTCTTGTCTTGGATGGACGGGCAAGGACGAAGCGACGGGAAACCCTGGGGGACGGGCACTTACCCTGTAGGAACAAATGGAGATGGGTATTGATTATGTACAAACCTGGAGTCGGATTATTGCTGTTGCTATTTTCGCTGGTTCAATTATTGATATCCTCATCAATAGAGTTTGCTTGTTGGTGTCTCGATCTACTGACTTGAACATTCTGCTTGTTTGCGCCATGAGCCGTGCACCTGGCACCGGCACTAGCTGGTCTGATGCAAATGGAGAGCGGTCTGTATTAAGGACTGGATTTCAATGTGAGGTCTACCACTACCCTTTCTAGTTCCATCCATCTACTGCCAATGACATGGACGGTTAAAACATGCCCTTGCTGGCGATAGAAGCAATCACCGTCACTCCCACGTGACCGCCGCCTCGCCCGAGGATGGCGTCCCGGGTGCCCCACACGGTCCGCTGGGGATCACATACACTGGACTGACTACCTACCTAGGCCTAAGTCGGTACTCACTCACTTGGTGCACTCTTCCAGAGCCGAACCACTTTTTGACTACAGGGACAGGTTGCACATCGTCCGGCCGTCAATATCGATCGCACTCCCAACACGTCAATTCGTCGGGTAGGAGGTCAATGAATTGAACCGAACACCTCTGTTCGTTCACCAGCCACCAATTCTTTTCTTCCGGCCCAATGGCATCGATCAACGACCTGGCTACGGCCGCCATCGCGACTTCGGCCGCCGCCGGCGGTAGCGGGCCGGCCGGAGAGGACCAGCCCCCCGTCGCCACGCCGCCCGCCGGCGTCGTCCGCGGCGCCTTCGTCGTACTCGAAGGTCTAGACCGGAGCGGCAAGACGACGCAGGTGAAGCTGCTCGAGCAGCGCTTCGTCGAGCTGGGGAAGAAAGTCAAGGTCATGCGCTTTCCGGGTGAGTGTGATGCTGTCTCTCATGACCGGCTTCTCGACGTTTTTTTTTTAAAAATGGGAAGAGAGCTTTTATGAACCCTTCCTCCATGATCGCGTTTCGGAAACATTCCGATATCGTTTTCGTCTCCACTAACGAATCCTTTCACAGACAGAACGACGCCCATTGGCCAAATGATTGACGCCTACCTCAAGAGCTCGGTCGAGATGGAAGATCACGTCATCCACCTGCTCTTCAGCGCCAACAGATGGGAAGCAGTGTAGGCCCAACTCCCCTTCCCTCTAGTCTTCTCTTTCCTGTCTCACCACACTGACTGACGGCCCTCCCAGAAAAAACATCCAAGCTCTCCTCGCCTCCGGCACGACAGTCATCTGTGACAGGTACTACCACTCGGGCATCGTCTACTCGGCCGCCAAGCAGAACCCGCGCCTGACCCTGCACTGGGCGCGCCAGCCCGAGCTCGGACTGCCGCGGCCCGACCTCGTGCTCTTCCTCGACCTCGAGGAGGCCGTCGCCCGCGAGCGCGGCGGCTGGGGCGGCGAGGTGTACGAGAAGGCCGAGTTCCAGCGCCGCGTGCGCGAGCTGTTCTGGGGCCTGAGCCTGGGACGCGTCGGCCCGGACGGCGGGCTGGGCGACGAGGGCCGCGTCGACCGCGAGTTCCGCCAGGAGGAGGAGGATCTGGTCGTCGTCGACGCGGGCGCGAGCGTCGAGGAGGTCGCCGAGGAGATCTGGAGGAAGGTCGGGCCGAGGGTCGAGGGCGTCGAGAAGGGCGAGGTCGGGAGTGCCGTGAGGGTCGTGTCGTGACCTATGGCGACGAGGCATCAGCAGCTGAGGACCGCCAAAGGAGCGAGCTTTTGGCGTCTTGGGATCATGTCAAAGAACCGGGACACCGAAAGGCTACGGAGAGCAAGGGGCACGTGAGTACATGCAGCAGCTCGCAGACCTCACGGCTGATGGCCGAAAGGCTTGGGGGAGGGTTGATGTAATTCCGGCTCCTAAGAATCGAGGCCTGCATTGCTCATCAGGTTCAGTACTTGTTCCATCAGATTTAGTACATCGGCCACCTCCGGAAACTATGACGAAGACATAATTTAAAAGCTGACGTCTTTAGATTTATATATATAACAAGGCTGCTACTCAGCCGCTGAGCTGGAGCCAACCTCTTAACAATGGCCAGAACTCTTCATACAACCTGCATCTCTGGTCAACAGCAGTGATATCAGCCAGTGGCCATCACGCCAGGAACATTCCCCACGTCTCCGAAGACCGCGGTGTCATGCGGAGCATACGCCGACCCCACGGCCAGCCATCCCGGTCCGGCAAAGGGGTTCTTGACGAACCGCGCAATGGCCCCCCTGACATACTCGTACACTGCGTACGACTGAGGCGTGAAGGGCGTGGTATCGGGGTCGGAGAAGAGGAGGATGAGGTCCGAGCCGTGGAACTTCCCCAGCCAGGCGCACTCGTCGGGTAAGAGATTGAGGACCGAGGAGTTGAAGTGGTAGCGCCATGTCGAAATGTTGTTCGACGCTGCCGTCGCGGCCGGGACGGATTGGGGCTGCGAGTGGCCTGTTAGCAAGGAAGCTCCCCGAGAAGCGGACAGGGAAAGGGACGGGGACGCACGCAGGACCAGAGAAAGTCCGTGTAGACGGTCGCGGCAACGTCAAAGTCGGTGGCGAGCTTCGGGTCGGAACGGTAGACGGACACGATCGCGTCGCGGGCCTCTTCTGGGACGAGGAGAGGCGGGAGGTAGGCGTCCAGGAACGCCGTCATGTCGACTAGGTCGCTGACCAAGCCCCGTCCCTCCTCCGCCACGGTCCCCGTCAGGATCGGGACTTTGGCGACCTGCCTGTTCTTCCAGAGCTCTCCGGGCCGGCCGAGGACGGTCAGGCTGTCAACCTGCGGCGTGAACGAGATTCGATGGTCGCGCATGGCGGAAAGCAGAGTCTCAGCGGACGCGTCTCTCATGCACTGGACCCCGCCCGTTGCGTTGCCGCACCCGGCCGCCGCAGATAGGCCCGCCCACGCCTCGTCGCCGCTCGCGGAGGGAATGGCCAGGAGCCCGAAGCTCGTCTGCCCGCTCGACATGACCGCCGCGTGGAATAGCGGCGAGGGGGAGTGGCGTAGGGGATTCCCAGTAACCTGTTCACCGTCGATGCTGCGCTGGGCAGGATTGTGGAGGCTCCCTGGACCAAGCAAGCCTGAGGATATCGTGGCTGTCGGTGGAGCGGTAGCGGACGCGCCGAGGGGTGTCAACAGTACGTTCTGGGCCTTCTTTGGTTTTTTGTTTCGGAGTTTAGACTCGATAGGTAGGTAGTGTTGAGCTTGTGGTTCGTATCGTCGGACGCGATAGCTGTGCAGTGTGTGCGAAGGGATCGTTGGGAAGTTGGGAGGGACAAGTCAGCTGGGACAGGGACGTTTGTTCACTTTCCCAAGCCTCACTTTATATAACTGACTTCTCATCGGATGGATATGACCTGGGTGTTCTCTTCTCGAGGATCCTCAGGTGTGAGAGTGAAGCAGAGTCCGCCCTGCCGGGGCGCATCCAGCAATCCCAGTGCTGATCCGAGGTCCGCAGCTCTTCAATGACATCCCCAGATGCACCGTGTCATGTATCGCCTTATCGAACGGGGCAGCTAGACCACGCCTCGCAAGATATTGTCCATGGCCCCAGGACTGACTCCTTCGGACACACGTGCAGGCAGACACAGATCTCATGCTGCATGAATACGATAAAAGAAGCCAAGAGGGGGCTTATGGGGGAGGCGTTGACTGGTTCAAAAGGGGACCGAGTCGATGATCCCAAATCTATGCGAGATACGAAGCCAAGAGACTGACTAGATGTCATTTGGGGGGGGGGCTGTCATGGAGGGGGATCGGCCCCCGAGGACGCAGAGAAATGCCGATCACGTTGGGGATGGATTTAGAGTGAGAAATGATTATTGGAAATTGTAACAAAGGAGATGGCCCGGTAAGGTGATATGTGTAAGTACAAAAGAAATAAGAAATCAGCGCTTCGTCTTTTCGTAACCCATAACCTCGTCATGCCCCGAGTATTCATCCAACAATAACACACACATACGTACACACACACACACGCACACACGGCGTCATCACGCCGGCTCCGGACTATGCGTGACAATGATGGAAGGCAGAGGCGGCCTCAACGCGACGCGGGACACCTCAAACCTGCTGTCAAGCGTATCCGTTTCGACCGTCGACCCGTAGTCGCTCAGCGAGCCGTTCCGTCTCACGCCGGCGTCCACGGCGAGCTGTTCCCAGTCCTTGGCCCACGCCGTCCCGGGCGGCGGCGCAAGCCTCCCGTTTCCCGGGCACAGACAGGCGGGCGCCGTGGCGGGGGTCACCTTGATGGCCGGCGCGGGTGTCGTCGCGAGCTCCGGCAGCGGGGGCAGCGGCTCGGGGATGGGGAGCATGATGCCGAGGGAGTCCGGGTGCGGGTACGGGATGGGCGGCACGGGCGGGATTTGCTCGTGGCGGCGGGGGTAGCTGGCCTTGCGGACAAGTTTGGCACGCGCCGGCGCCGGGATAGTGTGCCGGTGGTTGGCCGGGAAGTAGTAGTAGGCGGGAGGCGTCGGCGGGCGGCTATTTGGGCGGCTCGGGGGCTTGGCCTCCTCTTCCTCCTTGAGGTCCTTCTCGAAGGCGCTGACGAGGCATGTTATCGTGTTCCGTCGGTGGAAGCATGGTAGCTCGAAGGGGTGGGATGCGATCTCGAGGGCCAGGATGATGATAGTGTTGGCCGTGCTTGAAAAGGGACAATCAGTACCGACGAAATGTTGTGTGACGTTGCCCACGGCGGTTTGATTAGGATTAGACTTACATCCCGACAGCGGAGACGGCCAGGTTCAGCTCAGTGATCGGACTTTGGGTCACGAAGCCGGGGTACCGTGACATTGCTATCGAGGAGAGGATGGTGGCCGGGATCCAGAGGAGGAGTCCAATCCGGGCGACGATGACGGCCCCGGATACCAGGGGTGACTGCAGTGACTGTCTCCTCACCACTTGGTAGTTCCGGAACGAGACAATGACGTGCAGCACCACGTACGCGGGGGAAATCATGGACTGTGAAGAGAGTGAGAGCATCGGTCAGGGCGCATTCCAGTAAGCCACAAATTGCTTCCACCCGCGCGGGGCTACTCGGTACTCACAGCGAACAATATGAAGCTCTGACTCAGACAGTCTCGCTCACCCGTCTTGGACGGCCGGAACTGAAGAGCAGACAGACACAGACCTCCCCCGGAGGCGACGATGAGGAGGAACATGACCACGATCAGGAGGATGGGGAGAGGTTTCGGAGGAGACTTGGTCGAGACGTCACTTCCCGACATGGACGACTTGGTCTCGAGCGACTCGATGACACTGAACGTGTCCTCGCCTTTGGAAGGAGGAGCCATGCCGTAGATGTGATGTGTCTGCCGGTGCGTGTCTGCCGGTGCGTGTCTGTCAGTGTCTGTGTGTGTATTGGGGATATACCCGGTTGCCGCTTGGCCATCAATATCCTTTTCAACTAAAGGTTCTACAGTAGAGCATCATATATGACTTGGTTCGAGATGGCTGGTCGCCTTTACGATGGCTATCGGCGCTCGTTTGTGTGGCGGGTGGGCTTCCAACATTCCAGCGGCTTGACAAGGTGGAGGGGCAAAAATATACTCTGGCGGGTCGGCGGACGAGCTAAAGGCATGTTGGAACTTGAACCGACGATCAATCTCCCGCATTCCTGGCGATGGCCGCCCCGAGAAAGGACGTGGGCTGGCCGGGAGGGACGTTTGGTGGTTGGTGGTAGTCCAGTCAACCTCCGGACCTCTGTTAAGGGTTCCCCAGAGAGCATGCTGCTCTATCTCACGACACATGTTGACGGCGACACGAGGCTGGTAGGCAACTGCTGTTGGAATGATGGTACTTCCCAGCCTACCAACATAGGGCAAGACCAACCTCTCTGCCATATCGCAGTGCCTGAAAGCAATCGATGAATTCTGAGGTTCACCGTGTGATGGCCACGTCGAGAAAGTCGGTACGCGATCACGAAGAGTAAGCACGTAGTGTTGGAAACACTGCAGGATAAGTTCAAAACTCAAAATCAATGTGTATTGACGGGATAGCCTTGTCCAAAGGGAAATGTGCCACTTTCTGAAAGCAGGCATTGTTTGACGGTGAATGGGAGAAGAGCATCGCTCGGTGACGGAATCCATTCGTGGCAAATCCACGAACGGCGCATGTCGACAGGGGACCATTGGACCCAAGCCAACGGTGCTCACTTAAATCGGAAGGAAAACCTGTTAGAACAACATGGTGGACGTCGTTTTGCTCCCCGAATTCGAGGTTGGTTCACATCAGCTCTCCGAGGCGGGCTGCACGATCGCCCGCCCAGTCCTCCTTTTGGTAGAAACGGAACACGAGGTCGTAGTCATCAAAGTCGTGAACGATCCGGTCAATGCGGCGGTATCCACGAACAGGATCAACGAGGCGCTGGGCGGCGGTCGTGCGGGAAGCATGGTCACCCATTCCGTAGGGGTTGGCGCTCTTGCCCTTGGCCTCGAAGAGTGTGACGCTGAAGCGGCCGGGCTTGAAGATGTCGACAACGTGCTCAATGATCTCGGCCGTGGTGCGGCCGCTTTGGCCTCCAGGAACGTTGGTCTCGAAGGAGGCGAAGGAGCAGTTGGGCTCAGGGGTAACGTGGACCGTGAAGTAGTGAGCGGCGTTCCCGCCCTTCTCGCTCTTGGAGGCATCCTCCTCGACTGTCACGGCGGGAACGACGCCGTTGGCGGAGAAGCCGCAGGGGCTGAAGAGGTACGCGTCGACGCGAGCACCGGGATACTTGCTGGCGGGATAGACACTGGACAGGCCGCAGCCCTCGGAGACGACGGTTCCGATGGCGTGGCCCTCGGTCGTCAAGGCCTCGGTCGTGGCACGCTCGCCATCGTTGAGGTCCGACTCGCACGTGTTCTCAAAGACGTCGACATGCTCATCGCCCGCCTTGTCGGGGACCTGAGACAGGTCACCCAAGCTCTGGTGGGCATCGTCTCGAGCGGCCTGGGTCTGCGAAAGATGCGACTTGTCGGTGGCGACCGCACTCGCGTGCGACAAATAAAACTGCTTCGCATTCTCGGGGTCGAGATCGGTCATGAGAATCTCGAGAGTCTCGTCACTGCGCTCCTCGATGCCGCTACCGAAGCTGGCGACGCTGCCAGTGGGAATCTTGGAGGGGGACCCCCCAAGGGCCGCCTCCTTCTCGTCCGGAGTCCGAGGAGGGGTCAACGTCTGGTTGGGCGAGGTGATGTACAGGTACCAGTGGTCGCCGTTCATCTTGCCAACCATGTAGGCGCTGCCGCCTTCAAAGAGGTCGTCCAGATATTTGACCTCAGACCTCCAGCTGCGGTGGGGACCCTGCTGACGATCGGGGAACAAAAAGTTCTTGCGGCTGTAGAAGACACGGTAGGGGGTCGCGGCAGCCTTGACATCGGTCGCGTTCTCAGCCTTGTGGAACGGGAAACCGGCGTGCTCGGCGGCGATGTGGAGCAGGCGCTGCAGACCCAGCAGCAGCGTGGTGGTGCCACACGTCTTGAGGATCAGCTTGTGGGGGAAGACGAACAAGCTGGACTCGGACAGCAGGTAAGCGTCGACGGACTCGGACTCGAGGACGGAGAGGATCTTGCAGTTGACCATGTCGAGCATGGTGACCCAGGTGTCGGCGGAGACGGCCTTCAGTCCATTGGGCTGGGCGCTCGCGGGGAGCGACTCCGGGCCGGGGGCGAACCAGACTTCGAGGAGCTTCTCGGGACCTGAAGAGTGAAGAGCATGGATGTCAGCAGGCGATGGCAGCGAGGCCGAAAGTCGGCAAGGAAGGGGCAGGCGGACGAACCTTCAAAGGCGTTGCTCGAGTCTAGGTCGGCGGCCACATCATGGTTGATGGTCAGATGAGGAGTCGCCTCAGCCGGGGAGAGGGCGTAGTCGTTGGGGACCGACGGGTTGACCATCTTCTGCGGGACTTCCTTACAGGGCGCGACCCAGGGAGCTCGCGAGAGTATGGGGGGTTGGTCGGACGAAGAGGGTCGGGTCGGTATCCGGGCTAGAAGTCCGCGGGACACTAGCTACCGCTCAAACGAACTTTGCGGCGTCCGTTTGAGAGAGTAGGCCCACAGGAGGGTGGACGTTCGTGGAGGCTGGCGGAGCCAGCAGCAAACAGGATTCGAAGGGTGTCTTAACGTCTCTCGAAAGGACGTTAGGGAGGCCGGGCTTGAAGGGGGATGAAGATGACCCTAAGGAGCGGAATTGTGTCTCTACTGGTGGGCCTCGCTCTGGCAGACACCGATACCTGTGGTGGAGTATCGGACCTAGCAGACGAGGTTATCTGCGCGATCGAGAGTTCGAGGAGGGAGGGCGGCGGAGAAGAGCGCTGTAGACTCGTCGGTTGTGTGTATCGAAGTGGGATTTGTTTTGCCTGGCGTTGAAGCAGGTGTTATCTGGGCCTGAGAAGGGGCTTAGGTTAGCAGGGTGCGCCAGCATGACGACGTAGCAGAGTCTTCTATTAACATGTTCATGAAGAGGTAGGAAGCGTGTGTCTGCGCCCGGAATCTCTCGGGCATTGTGATCGTGTCAAGGAGAGGGGAGGTTTGGCGGGCTTACTTTGCGGGTTTGGAGAGGAAGCGGAGAAGGTCGACTTGGTTCATAGACGGCCAGGAATCGACGGTGTTCGCGGTGTTCGCGAGGAGCAGCAAGCTGAGCCGCCAGGTAAAGTGCGGGATCACTGTTGCAAAAGTGCTGGTCAAGTCTGGTGTGGTGTAGTGGTGGTGGTGGTGGTGGTGGTGGTGACGGTAGAGGTCATAGAAAAAAGAAAGAAAAAAAAAGGATTCGATAGTTTTGCGCGTCTCACAACCGAGGAGGGGGTGAAGGGGGAGGGTGGGGGTTCGGGTTAAAGACGGAGGGAACAGCGGCAAGACAAAAAGAGGCCTAAAGAAGCCAATTTTGAAGCTCGAGACGAGATTCTGGTGTATCGTCGTGGTTTGTGGTTGTGGTTTAGCGGTTGCTGTGGTTCTGACCGGTGGAGGAGTGGGAGGGGGGTTCCAATGTCTGGTGGGTATAAAAAAAAGTTGTTTCTGCAAATCGGGCGATTGGCAAGTTGCGGTGGTGGGTGTTCCCGGGCTCTCCACTCCAAATTTCAGCCCAAGGCGCGCCTGGAGCTGGTCAAGGTGCATCGAGTATGCATCGCTGTATCCGTCCCTAAAGAGAAGAGGTACATCGTCCCATGTACCTACCTCGCTTCGTTCGTGAGCTTAGCGCAGCCGTCTTCCGGGGAGTACGCTACAGAGCAGAGCAGAAAGACAAGGACGTAGGTTCCTCCTGGATAAGGTTCTGAGCTCTGGTGCGGTCAATTGGGCGCGCGCACTGCAAGGGGTGTGCGCGCTGAAGAATAGAAGCGAGACGTCATTTTTTCCACCAAGCTACGGAACCCCAGGGAAAGAGAACGCCGCAATGCATAGCATGAGGGGGAAGGGGTGATCCGCCATCCAAAGATAGACACTCGGTGTCGTCTAGTCTGGTCAACGAGTGATTTGCTGTAGACTATGAGAACTGACCATGTTGCAGTATCCATTCTAACTTATCTATGTGTCCACGCAATAAATACATGCGGTTAAATGTGCTGGCGCTGCGGCTTGGGGCGAGATACCTACTGTACCTAGTAGGTAGGTAGGTAGGTACCTAGGTAGGTAGAAGCAGTTCAGGTACCGTCGCGGGGCACCTCAGTGAGTCCGTCAATCTCCAGCCGCCCTCGCGTGCCGTGGCAGCGTTCGTCTGCATCGACCGCTGGGCCGTACATCGGGCGCCGTTGAGAGAATAGCGGAGCCAGGCCCAGTGAATTGTCCTGAAGCGAAGCAACATCGCGATTCTTGTTAACGACCGCGTCGCAGGTGCTCCTCTTCAGCGCCACTCCCGTGCGCCCGGGACAGTGGAACTCTTATCCAGCAAGCAACTAGCTCGAAGGCCAAATATGCTGTCGTGATTTCGTGTCTTTGTGTCGTTGATGGAATTGTCGGACTACCTTGGATGACGGCCGGTGCCTCTGAAGCTCTTGGGAGTGGCAGGCTGCAGGGAAAAGAGAAGGCATCGAAAGCGCCCGTGTCTAGGTCTTCTCCAGATCATGATTGGGCTTGGCTTTCGACAGTGCTCGTCAACTGCGTCGTGATGTCGTTGAAAATGCGAGACAGCGAGCAGTCCTGGTACTTCTCGACAAGGGTGTCGCCCTTGGACCGACCGTCGCTCCCCGTCTCATTCTTGCTCATGTCATGCCCGTGAACTTGGGTCCCCTGGGGATACTCTGGTCTCCTGCCGGACTCGACCAGCTCGCCAAACTGGGGGTCGATGGGGACGGTGCCGAGGAAAGGCACGCCAAACTCCTGCGCCATGACGACTCCGCCGCCGGAGCTGAAGATGTTGGTGCACTCGGAGCAGTGCGGACAGACGAAGCCGCTCATGTTTTCGACGACGCCGAGGACCCTGATGTTCGTCTTGACGCAAAAGTTGAGCTCCTTCTTGACGTCCGCCGTCGCCACCGCCTGGGGTGTCGTGACGACGACGGCGCCGGCTACCTGCCCGGGGCGGGCGTCGCGGAGAAGCGTCTCGGCCAGGGAAATGTGCTCGTCGCTGGTGCCTGGGGGCGTGTCGATGAGCAGGTAGTCCGTCTCGTCCCACAGGACGTCCGTGAGGAACTGCCTGACCATGGCCGTCTTCTTGGGTCCACGCCACACGACGGCGTCGCCTCGCCTGGGCAGGAGGAACCCGAGACTCATGGCGTGGAACGAACCGATGCCCTTTTCCTCAACAGCCTCGTGCACAGGCACAGGAAGCCAGCCCCCGGGCGCCTGCTTCACTTTCTCCGCCTCGATGGACAGCATGCGTGGGATCGAGGGGCCCGTCAGATCGACATCGAGAACGCCCACCGAGTGTCCCGCCAGCGCGAGGGACAGAGCAAGCTGCGTCGTCACCGATGACTTTCCGACACCGCCTTTGCCCGACAAAACCTAGAATGTTTGGTCAGTCAGTTGGCGTTGATGATGGTCGTGCAAGTGAGAGAAACAAGGGGGGGGGGTGGTGGTGTTGAGGGGTCATACCAGCACAATGTGCTTCACTTTGGAGAGTGACATGGCTGTTGATGTTGTCTTTTTCTTCTCCTTGATTCTTAGAAAGAAAGAAAAACGGACGCAGAAGACTCGTTTCAAAATTCTCAATAGAAGATTTGAAGCGAGGCAAAACAAACGCAGACTCCGGGGATCGTCAAGTCAAAGTTGAGGTCGAAGAGCAAGTCAAGCCCGACTCATTTGAAATCAGCGCGGACATGTTATGTTCTCCACTCACTCGGCCAGCGCCTCCAGTCACTCCAGTGTCTCTCGATTTCGTGGTTGGTAAGCACCCCGAAGCCAAAGACACGGGAATGCGAAACCTTGCCTCTCTTACTTAGATGCTAGTGCTTGCTTGTCTCTTAATCTTCGTAGCGTGCAGATTAACAGGTTTTGATACGTTCTAGAAAGACTCTATTCTCTCTTCTCTCCCTATCTTTTTTTTCTCCCTCCCTTTTCCCCCTCCTCGAATTGCCCCTCCAACACCCTCACTCACTCACTGACATGCCGTTATCGGCGAGGGAAAGAAGTATGGGTCCATCATCTTATCTTATCCTACCATCTCACTTTAGAGGCTTCTTATCCGAAGCCTTACAGAGTACAGAGTATACTTAGGAGGAAGCCTGGCTAAACCTCGGCTACTTCTGCCCGCCCTACTTTACCTACCTAGGTAACTTAAGGTACCTACCTACTCAACCTTACCCGTTTAGGTGTTGCTCAGGGCACGACGGACGCTGAAAGCTCTGTTTTCAGAGGCGGGGGTCGCAGCTGAAATCATCCGGGGCCCACTCAACACTGCCAAGCTCCAATTCCAGACATGTATCCGTAATCTGTACACCTCCACAAGGATCTCAGACGTTAGTGCTATACTTACTAACTAGATTGGGGAGGGGATCTGCAGGTCAATATACTTATCAATAGTAGGGATATAGTACTGATATTAAGTACTAGTATTGAATTCTTCCGCCCTCATTCTTAATTACAAGCTGAAGCTAACGAGGCATCCTATAGGCTAGGTTAAGAAAGAAATCTTCAGGTAATAATAGGCTGGTGATAATTTCTGTGGTGTTGCAGGCAGGCGAAAGGGCAGGCAAAAGGGCAGGCAAAAGGGCAGATACGTCATACGTATCTAGAAAATTGGAGTGAGGTACTTTGTTATGACTTTACTGTTAGTATATCTACTTAATTTAGTATGGGAAACTAGTATTCAAAAAGGTATTGACTTCTACTCTCGAAAAGTGGGGGAATTCCCCGCACTAACGTCTGAGATCCTTGTGGAGGTGTATCCGTAGTGAGTTGAAGTTGACGGAAAGCGAAGCAGCTCCTTGCGTGCACGGACGCTCTCCCGACACGTCCGGAATCTGATATGCGACCCTGGAACCCCCGTGCCGACAGTCTGATGTCCCATCACCTCCATTGACCACTGGAACCCGTTCATTTCCCCCTGCTCTTCCATCGTATCTTTTTTTGCCCCGTCACGAAGCTTGTTCGACTGTCGGATTCCGAGCTGATACTAGCGCACCCATCCATCTACCCATTGAGACAGCTCCATTGTCGTTCACACTTGGATCTCTGTGTCGCTCCGTCACGGAATCAACTTGGTTCTTTGTTCTGGCCTAATCCGTTCTGCTTGACCTGCTTTCAATCCCGGCAACGCCCTCCACGATCAATCGAGTCAAGTTGTCGTCCATCATCACCGTCGAGACAACAACGACAACGGCAACGAAACCATGGCCAACTAGGCATTCGATCGGACCGATTCTTCTCTCTCTCTCTCTCTCTCTCTCTCTCTCTCCATCTCGCTCTCGGCTTGCGGACTTCCGCAGCTTTGCTCGATTGCATTACATCAACAACATGATTTGTAGTTTCACGCAATGGACGATCCATGGGGCTCCCCGTGGGCAACTACCGACACCACCACTGCGCCGTCTACCAGTCCCTCCAAGGACATCCTCGAACCTCCGCCTCCCGCCTTCCTTTCCACTCCGAACAACCTAAACATACCCTCCAGTCACTCGGCATGGCTCGACGATGACGCCTTTGGCGACTGGGCCTCCCCCGATCCAGGGCAAGCTGGCAACTCCTCGCCCTGGACTTGGGGGAACGAGGCTGCCCCAATCGAGGGCCTGACACCGAGCTACGAGCCCAGACGGAAGAGCAGCACCCCCAAATGGCCCCGAAGCAGGTCGCCGTCGCCAGGCCGTAGACCGACGTTGACCCCCAACACCCCCTCTCCCAGTCAGCCTTCGCCGGATCCATGGGCAAATCATGCTTCGACATACACGAGGGACGAACCCGAGCCTCTGGCACAACTGCCCCAGATACCTGACGTGCCACCACTCGTGCTCGAACCAGCACACGTGGGCTTGGGGTTGTCGAATCCTCCCAATGCCTCGGAACAAGACCTTTTCGCACATAAGCCAATTACCACTCAGCTCGCCGAACCGATCCACGATGCTACACAAGAACAGCTACAATTCAGCGACACGCCAATTTTTGACCGTTTTCCTGCCGTCGACGAGCAGGCTGGCAACGCCGGCCCGTCCTCTGCTTCGGTACCGTCCGAGGATGGCGACGACAACGAGGAGGCCCAAGACGCCAGGCATGCTGACTCCCCCATAACGTCTATCGAAGAAGACAGTGCGGCTCCCCATATGTCGCAAAGGAAAGTATCAGGCAAGGTTCTTGAGCTCGTTGAGATGTACGACGGAATAGCAAAGCGAACAATAAAACCGCCCGAGTTGATGGCACCACGGCGCAGCACAAGTCGGGAGCCCGAGACAAGCGTGCAGGAGGCTCAGGATCGGTCTACTGAAATGGATAATTTGCCAGAGACCGAGAAGGCGGCGCCTCCCCGAATCTCAGCAGAGTCGGACCCAGATAATCTGCCCGAGAACGGTAACGAAGTGGCGGGACACGTCGACGAGCAGGACAAACCAATACGGCCAGACCACGACCCTTTCGAGACCGACCTTGGCAAACTCGACATACTCTTACCCGATGCCTCGCTGGATGGATCGGAATTACCTGAGGATGTGCCGGACCGGATTATCCACGACAGCTTCACGAGCATTTCCGAGCGTAAGATGTGGTACAGGCTTTCCCGGAACGAATCCCTTCGCAAATACAATGCGGTCGAAGACGAAAACTACGTCCGCATCAACTGGACAAACTCGACACTGCGCCAAGATACGTTGAAAACCGTCCGGCGCTGGATAGAAGAGGACTCGTTCGGCGGGCGAGCCTTCCGTAGCGGGTCGACGCGAAATGCAGGCGGCGGCAAGAGTTTCGGTTGGGACGCAACCACGGCGGCAACCCCTGTCGATCTCGACAGGGTGTTCGGTCGCAAGCAGAAGCTAAAGGCGACGGTCCATAGACCGACACATTCAATAGGCGGTTTACCCTCTTTATCGACAGCTCCCATGGTTCCTAGCTCGGCGGGAAACACGCCAGTTTCGTCAAGACCGAACGACACGTGGGAAGGTAGCGTAACTTTTGCCTGGAGTAACGACAAGGCAAACGGCGGCGGCACGAAAGCAGACACAGAAGGAGAGGCATCAAAGCCTCCGGCCCCCCGAATACCGCTACCCCTCGCGTTCGCTGGGTTCGATAATAAACCCAGATCTCACGCTTCGTTGCCGGCGTTTATGATACCGACGGCGCCGACACCTGCGGTCGTAAACGCGACAACCGTCAAGGAGGAAGAGGCCGAGGAGAACGAGGAAGACGACGAGTGGGGAGACATGGTTTCGCCAACGACGGCAGAAGCGACTGATTCCACATCTATTCCAAAGACGAGCCGGGATTCATTCTCGACCAACCCGCTACCCGATGCCACGACGACCCCCCCGTCATCCGACAGCTTCACGACTAGCAACCATGATCCCGATGCACTCGGCGCCGGGAAAAACAGCGAGCACGATTCCCGCGACAAATCAGGACTGGAGGATATTGGCAGTGTCATCAGGCGCCCCACCCCCGCCTCCACACCTCGTCCTGCAGCAGCAGGCATACCCCAAAGCCAAGGCGGAACCTCCAGCCCGCCAGCGTCAACACACACGTTCAGGCCGGCGTCCGCGGTGAAGCGACCAGCGAATATCTCCATCGCGGCGACCGTCACGGACCCGCCGGCGCCATTGACTTCTGTTAAAGCCGGCGTATCTGCGGGGGGCCTAATCGAAACCCCTCTTAGAACGGGCCCCAATACACCGTCCACAGCTCAGCCCCGGAATAGCGCCGATGACTTCGCTCTTGTGCAGCATTTTGTGCGCAATCTGCCAGACTTGTCATACATGTTGCGATGATGGTTTACCTTGAGAGCACGTTGCCGCGACTTACTGTGGTAGAAAAGAAGAGCTCGGAGATTTGGCATACACGCAAGAGCAATTTTATCTTGAACATTTTATCATCATCTAGGCATGCTGCATGTAGCGCATCGATTCTGTTTTTTGGCGTTTCGGAAGCACCTTGGAAGTAAAAAACCCGTAGGGGCCACCACCACAGCAGGAGATGTAGCATACCGTAAATACATTTAGTAGTGTCTGTACAATAGAGCTGTATAATCCGTATGTCGTATGTCATATGTCGCATGTCGTATGTCGTATGTATTCACACCTTGCGGTGTTTGAGAATGGGCATTCCTCGTGCTAAACGCGTGAGTTGCGATCCCGACCATGACTGCCGTACCGACCGTCATTGCCGGACTCAGTACCGGGGGTGCGGGGGTTTCGCCGGGGGGGGGTTAAGACAGAAATCGTTGTGTCCGACTTTGGGGCTTGGTCCTTGGATGATGATGGCGTTGGACGAGGTTGGGAGGTTGGACGAGGGGAGAGGAGGGGAGGGGGAAGGGGGAAGGGGGGGGCGGTCTCCTCGGCCCCGCGAGATCCACCGTAGAGCGAGTCCAAAGAAAGCTTAATGCTCGGTTTGCTATTTCATTTCTGCTCCATCCAACTCTTCTGAGCCCGCATGAGCCAGAGCAGAGCTGAGTTCAATCTTCAAGTGTAAGAAACGCCTACGTCGCCTACTCTACTGTATGAGCACGGCTTCATCTTCCTCTGTCGGCCCATTTCCTGTGTTGCGGAGCTGTTGTCTTGGTCAACCCCAAGGTCAACCCTAAGGTCAACCCTAAGGTCAACCCTAAGGTCAACCCTAAGGTCAACCCTAAGGTACACCCGAGAGAAAAACCTTGACAATGGCTGTCGTTGAGCTCCTCGTCTCGCCCTGGGCACCGGTCCTGTTGGTGGCAGGCATCGTGGTCTACTATCTCTATCCTTACTTTGTCACGTTCGCCCAGATCCGCGACATACCGGCCCCCTTCCCGGCGCAATTCACCAACCTGTGGCTGCTCTCTGTTGCCCGGCGCGGCAACAGATACCTCACGGTCGACGAAGTCCACAAGAAGCTGGGCCCCGTCGTCCGAATTCAGCCAAACCATGTGAGCATTGCCGACGACGACGCCATTCAGACCATCTACGGCCACGGCAACGGCTTTCTGAAAGCGTGAGTTCAAGTCCACCCCGTATTACTGGCTTTCTCACCCCCATTTCCATCCATGATGAGTCGTCTAACCCAATGGCCTGATCCACCCCCCCGCACCAGCAACTTTTACGATGCCTTCGTCTCCATTCGTCGCGGTCTCTTCAACACCAGGGACCGCCACGAACACTCGCGCAAGCGCAAGATGGTCTCGCACACCTTTTCCGCCAAGTCCATCAGCCAGTTCGAGCCCTACATGCACGGCAACCTGGTGCTCTTTGTCAAGAAGTGGGACGAGCTCGTCGAGAAAAACCCGGCCCCGGCCGGCGCCACCATCGACTGCCTGAAGTGGTTCAACTACCTGGCGTTCGACATCATCGGCGATCTCGCCTTCGGCGCGCCCTTTGGCATGCTCGAGTCCGGCGCCGACATCGCCGAGGTGCGCGAGTCGCCCACCAGCCCGCCCATCTACGCGCCCGCCATCGAGATCCTGAACAGGAGAGGCGAGGTCTCGGCCACGTTGGGGATCCTGCCCGAGCTGAAGCCGTGGGCAAAGTACCTCCCGGACCCCTTCTTCAGCCAGGGCCTGGAGGCCGTGCAGAACCTCGCGGGCATCGCCATCGCCCGCGTCAAGGCCAGGCTGGACAACCCGCCCGACGTCGACCGTCTGGACCTGCTGGCGCGTCTGATGGAGGGGCGCGACGACAAGGGGGAGCCCCTGTGCCGGGAGGAGCTCACGGCCGAGGCGCTGACCCAGCTGATCGCCGGCAGCGACACGACCTCCAACTCGTCCTGCGCGCTGCTGTACCACGCGGCGCGAACCACCGGCGTGCTCGAGAAGCTGCAACGGGAGCTCGACGACGCCATCCCCGCCGCCTGCGAGGTGCCGACCTACGACATGGTCAAGGACCTGCCCTACCTCGCCATGGTCATCAACGAGGCCCTCCGCCACCACTCCACCTCGGGCATCGGCCTCCCGCGCGAGATCCCCGCCGACTCGCCCGGCGTGACCATCCGCGGCCACTACTTCCCGCCCGGCACGGTCCTCAGCGTGCCGTCGTACACGATGCACCACTCCAAGGAGATCTGGGGCCCCGACGCCGACGACTTCCGCCCGGAGAGGTGGGCGTCGCCGACGGCGAGGCAGAAGAACGCCTTCATCCCCTTCAGCACGGGGCCGAGGGCCTGCGTCGGGAGGAACGTGGCCGAGATGGAGATGAAGCTGATCGTGGCGACGTGGGCGAGGAGGTACCGCGTCGAGCTGCGGCAGCATCACATGAAGACGAGCGAAGGCTTCCTGAGGAAGCCCCTGGGATTGAATATCAACATCAAGAGACGGTAGTGGGTTGGTTGGTTGGTTGGTTGGTCCCGGTTGTGCAGCGGTCAATGTATAAAACTACAGATTAGTAGCGTAGCGCCTGGTGGACCTTTCTGTTTTTTTTTTTTTGGGGGGGGGGGATATGTCTTCATTGCGGGAAAGTTTATGGACACGCCTCGACGTTGCAAAGGGTTGACCTCACATATAACCTCCTAGAATGTACATCTGTGGATCAATGACGATGTGGCAAATACCACATCTATCTGTTAAGCTGGCCCATCTACCTAGTAGCATATATATATATATAGCCAGAGGCGACTAAACACTAGGCCCCCCCCCAAAGTTGGAGATTTCCCTGTCGGCCGCTTTCCAATAGTTTGACGGGAAAAGTTCTTCGTCCGTAAATGCTTTTCCTGGACCATCTGGATAACGGTTAGCGTTCACTCACCCTACGAACTGCAAAGGTACCGACGTCTATGTGGTCCAGCTACCAAGCCTACGAATAGTCCGTGGCTTGGTTGGTTAATGTGAGAGTAGCTAAGCTCCTCCTCGCGTTGCCAACAGGCAGCACTGAGGTCAACGAGCAAAGGCTCATAAAGTTTCGGTTGTCCCGTATGATGGGGAAAGAATTTTGGGGTTTTCTCGCTCGTAAAGGGGTCAAAAAAAATAAATTTGTCGCTCGCCCCCGCCAGAAGCGAGAACAACATGTGTGGCTGATGGCCCTGACCTTATACGCGGGGTCGTGTAACACGTTTGTTACGAGGGATCAAAACTCGCCCTGGAAGTCTCCCTGTGCCCACTCGTTGGAGAACCATGCGAGAGAGTCCAGGCCCATGGGCTCCATGTTGAATTCCAGGCTGTCGAGGGCGCCCTCGAAGGCGTTGTTGACTTCGAGCGAGCCAAGCGCCGCGGGCTGTTGTGGGGGTGCCGGAACCTGCTCGACCGGCTTCTCGGCCTCGGGCACCTGTATGTCTTCCCACGCGCCGATGCCGAACGGTCGGTTCGTGAGCTCGTCGGCGGCGGGCGCGCCGCTGTCGGGATCCTCGACCAGATGCACCTGTTTCGCGCGGCTGAGGCGGATACGCTTGGCCCCGTTGCCGTTCCTCTCGTCCTGCGGCTCCTCGCTGAGCAGCCGGCTCGGGGTGGCCTGTATCGACAGCCCGTGATCCATGAGCCTCTGCAAGTCGGCTTGCTATAGGAGAATTGGTTTGTTAGTGGATGATCAAGTCCCCTGGACTGTGTGCGGTGACGCTACTCACGATCGAGACTGCTGCCGTTCCAGAACAGCATCCCTTGGTCACGTCGAGGCAGACGGTGGCCTTCTTGCGGAGGATGTCCGGCGTGAGACCGTACTCTTCCGCGTTGAGGTGGTAGATGTAATACAGCATCCGAATGCACTGGTAGGCGCAGACGGGCATGTCCAAGTCCGCGACGGGGTAGTGGTCCAGTTGCTTGATGGAGGTGAACATGTCTGACATTTCCATGGCGTGTTGGAAGCATTGCCGTTGGCATCCGGCGATGAACTCGGGCCCTAGCCGTTCCGCGGCCAACCGAGACACGGAATCGCGGAGACCAACCAGGCCTATCCTGAAGAGGTCGCAATTGCACTGCCGCCACCAGACGTGGATCATGATGAAGACGCAGAGGCGGGGCGAGTACGCCCTCAGCCGCAGGCTGTTGTCGGACCAGCGGAACGACACGGGCAGCCGCTCGGCGAAGTCGGAGAGCTCCTCGGCGAACGACCGCAGCTGCTCCTTGAGCCGATCGAGGTCGTCGGGGAAATAGTTCGAGGCCCTCTTGGCGAACTTGAGGATTCTGCCGCGGAGCCAGAGGATGCGCACGTGAAGTGCCAGACTGCCGATGTCGTCGTTCTCGGACTCGTCCGGGCTCGGGACCAGCGGTCGCAACGATGGCGGGGCAAGGTCGAACTCGAAGTCTCTCTCGTTGCACGGGAGCGAAATGTGAATGGTCTCGGGCGTCCACAGGGTGAGGTCCCGATACCCGCCGGCCATGCCTTGGTCGATCATGAACAGCGCCCACATGAGGCGTCGTCTCGACTCCTGGGCGAGGAAGCAGAGGTCCGGGTTCTCGTAGTTGAGCCGGAGGGCGGTGGCGAATCGGGCCGCGGTGGCGGCGAGCATGAAGGCGCTCGAGAAGCGACGGGTCAAGATGCGATACTTGATGATGAGGGCGAGGGTCTGGACCTTGATGGTGGAGGCGTTCTCGAGGCTCTTGAGGATCAGGGACTCGGACTCGTCGACGCACTTTTCGCCGTAATCGCTCGTGCCCGGGCCCAGGTCGGTCAGCAGACTGGTGATGCCGATGAGGGCGAGCAGAAGCGGACGGTCCAGGCCGCCGACGTGATGCCTCTGCATGAGGGAGGCTCGGTGGAGAAAGGATAGCATGGGGATGTGGTGAACATGGCGGAAGAAGTTGTCCAGAGCCCGGCTGATGAGAGACTCGAACTGGGGATCAGGGGCGGACCTGTTTTGAAAGAAAGAAAAAAATCAGTAATTGATGAGGATGAGTTGACGACAATGAGTGAGGACGGAAGTGAGTTAGTGAGTGAGAGTGAGTAAAAATGTGAGTGAGAGAGAGTGTGGGTGAGAGTGAGTGAGAATGAGTAAGAGAGAGTGAGAGAGTGAGTGAGTGAGTGAGTAAGTGAGTGAGTGAAAGTCAGAGTGAGAGTGAGCGTACAGATCACGATTGAAGGTGCTCGGTGTGTTGGAGGCGACGGCATCCGCGCCGACAGCGTCGGAATCATGGGCGGCATCATCCCTCGACAGCGAGCGACGGGTTTGGTGGTCGCGACCGGTGGCAGCAGCCGAGGTCGACGAGGTCGGGGATCTCACGGCGTGATCGCTGCGGCTGGCGGGAGGGTTGATGCTCAGCCGAGCCCGCTTGGAGACCCGGTAGACGCACTCGATGCCCTGAGCGCGACAGCGATCGCAGGCCGGGGTGTGGCCGCTACACCGAGCCTTCCGGGAATGGCAGCTCTGGCAGGCCTGGCGGACGCGGCGTCTCGGCAGGGAGAAGGCCGGGGCGGCGGCGAGGAGGCCGTTGGCTTCCGAGGTCGGGTCCTCGTAGGTGCACGAGAAGCCGAGGCGTTCGCAGTTGCTGCAGACGTCGCGGCGGCCGTCGCAGCGGACCTTACGAGCGCGGCAGGTGACGCATGTGGTTGCCGAGGACCGCTTGGTCGGTTTCGGAGATACGGACGACGAGGCTGCCGGGGCAGCGGCTCCCGAGGCTGAGGAGGCTGTCACGGTGGTAGCTGCGGCGGCGGCTACCAGGTCTGCGGTTGTACTCGGGTTTGAGGTTGTGGTGGTGGTGGTGGCAGAGGTAGAGGTGGCGACGGCGGCGGCGGCGGCGGCGGCAGTCGGTGGTCTGTCGGGTCGGAGATGACGTCCAAGGTTGTTGTTGTTATTGTTGCCGTTGCGGCTGTTGCTGGTATTGTCGATGTTGTTGTTGTTGTTACTGCTGCTACCGTACAAGTCCGCCATTCTCCCGAATTACCTCAATAGGGTCGCGCCCTCGTTCTGCTCACCGGGAATCGGCGGGCGTGTACAATAGACATGGAGAGAGAGAAAGAGAGAGAGAAAGAGAGGGACGAGGCTGAGAGTCTAGGGCTCACGAATTGCCCATTCCGGAGAGGAATCGGCGTGGGTCTTTGTTGTGCGTGTCGTGTTGGGGACTTTGGGAGAAATCCGGGGGAGCAGAACAGATACAGATACAGATACACTGTGCTTGTTACAGAATGTGCTTATTGCAGCAGCAGCAGCAGCAGCAGCAGCAGCAGAAAGACGAGGAAAACGGTGCGAGTGTGTGCGATGGGGAGAAGGGGAAGGGGGGTTGATGGAAAAGATTGGCTAAGGGTGTTGCTCCGTGGGCTGAACTGTGCATTGCTCTCGTGTTTCTCGGCAGTCCTCCTAGTTGACCCCCAGCAACGTTTTCTCCCCCAGACGCGGTGCATTTTCATCACAAAGGCCAAGCCAAGGAAGGCTAAGCAAGGCCAAGCAAGGCCACATTGGATCAGTCGGTCAGTCACTGCTGAGCATCAGTGGGGTGAGAGCGTGAGAGCCCCTGTCGGCCCCAATGCAGCGGCCCCCCGAAAATCTCTCCGGGGGAATCATGGTGATTTACACGCACCCGTAGTGTAGTTTAGTGTACCTTACCTAGGTTAGGTTAAGCCTTACAAGTCGCGGCAAAATGGAGGAACCTTGCGAGACATCCGAGGTCTTGTTGTGTCGTCCTTTTATGGTTGCATTTGAAAGCAAGGGAACGAAAATAAAAACACGGGTGATTCAACAGCGGCGGCGGCAGACTCGAGACTCGGGATGCAACGACGAGGACAAGTTCCACATTTTGTGAGCAGCTGTGTCAACATGTACGGTGAAGAGAGAGAGAGAGAGAGAGAGAGAGAGAGATTCGTGGCCAGATGGAGGACCATCCACCGGGCGCCTCCCCGGGATGTTCGACGGCTGTCGGCCATCTCTTGGCTTCGGATGACTTACATGCTGCACAAACAGCTCGAAGTACGTTGCTCTGAACAAAACAACAGCAATACATTGAGCCGAGTGCTTCGAAACCGAACCAAATATGACAGAGGGGAGGGTGACCTCCCAGTGTCTTATTGTTTAGTGACCATGGTCAGTCACACTGTACAGATACACAAGACAACAATGCCGAAAGACTTTCGCACTTGGGACTCACATGTCTCTGCTCGACCGCGGCTCTCGGAGGCAGAGTATCCCGAGAGCCAGCGCCGATAGCCGCTCTACACTGATATGACATGCACATGATCCAACGACGTTCTCAACCAACAAACGAAGCCCCTCCGCGCCATTCGAAAAGACGTCGTTTTGACAATTCGCACGCAATCCCGTTTCCACCCACCAATGACCCGGGCCTGTGCACTAGAACGACGTTGTCCTGTTGCTGTTCTTTTCGTCGCGTCGTTTGGAAGCCCTGGGATCTTCAGTTTTGACACACGCACGCACGCACGGACGAGGGCTCTCGAATGAGTACAGAGTACCTCAGTACATCCCAACCCATTATTCAAAACGCTTTGAACAGTGGATGATACCTTGGCATCCTTTCAGAAAAATATCAAGTCTCCCAAGGCCCGTATCTGTACTCCGTATAGCATCACATATCACTTGTTGCAGGGTGACGTGAAGCAGACTCTTGTTTGCTGGATTACCTAATCGAAACACAGACATCGTAATAGCGAGGGAAATACTTCCAAAAATCCCATAACAGGGTTGGAACACAGCTAAGTCCAAGTCGACGACGCCGCAATACATTCGGAATAGTGGATCGGACCAGGCTCCGTAGGACCGCGTACTCGGTGAACAGAGGTCCGGTGAGTTAAAGCGGCTTGGGGTGAGGCAGACCTAGTAGCGCTGACCGAGCGAAGTACAGTGCCTGGGTACCTTAAGGTAGGTAGGTAGTGAGTGGGTGGGGGAAGGGAGGGAAGATACAGGCAGTCAAGTCCCTATCGAAGAAAAAAAAGTACCCCACCACAACCCCGCGATAGAGAAATTTCCCGTTGCACTCAAAATCATTCGCCGCATCGCCTCTTCGCTTGCCCAAGGATACGGTTTAGAAAGTGTTTCGACTGCGGTTCCTTGACACGAAGTTTTTCTGCGTCTGTTCTGTTCTGCTGCGGCGAGCTATTCCCATACCCACGAATCCATCTACAAACGCAAACCCCCCGCCATCATGTCAAATGATTCCGTGGCCGCTGCCCCGGCGGTCGCGAGCCCGACGGCCCCCGAGGAGCGCAAGCCCATCCACGCCCTCGTCCTCGATACCGGCCCATTGATCAAGAACGACCCCCCCGTCAGCACCCTCCTCGCCCAGGCCGACGAGCTGTACATGCTCCCCTCCATCATCGACGAAATCCGCGACGTCAACACCCGCACCCGAGTCGAGACCACCCTCATGCCCTTCGTCAAGATCCGCAGCCCCCGCCCCGACAGCATCAAGTTTGTTTCCAACTTTGCCCGCCGCTCCGGTGACCTCGAGGTTCTCAGCAGGCCCGATCTGCACCTGCTTGCCCTGACCTACGAGCTCGAGCTCGAGAAGAACGGAGGCGACCAGAGACTGAGGAAAGAACCGGGCCAGCGCGTCGACGACACCAGCACAAATGCGCCGGCAAGCAGCAGCGAGGCCCCGGAAACGAAGCCTGAGGATGGTTCCGAGGTCGAATCTCCAGAGGGGCCTTCTACCGTAGGCGACACCGTTGCCGAGCCGGCCCAGCCATCCGAGGGCATCTCTCTTGAACAGAGCGCCGAAGCGACGCAGCGCGAAAACCAGCAGAATGCGGCGGCGGCGGCGGCGGCGGCGGCAGAGATTACACAAGACATGAGCAAGCTCAAGGTGGACGACAAGACAACGTCCGAGCCCGCCGTCTCCAGCGTCGCCGACGCCAACGAGGCGCAAGGCGAAGGGTCAGACTCGGAGGACGGCTGGATCACGCCGTCCAACGTCAAGAAGCACAAGGAGAAGGACAGCAAGCTGCTCCAGCCGACGGCCCCCGCCATCGATGTCAAGGTCGGCATCCTCACCTCCGATTACGCCATGCAGAACGTCGCCCTGAGAATCGGCCTCAACTTGTTGTCGCCGTCCATGGCTCGCATCACCCAGCTCAAGACCTGGGTGCTGCGATGCCACGGTTGCTTCCAGGTCTGCAAGAAGATGGACAGACAGTTCTGCCCTAGGTGCGGGCAGGCCACCCTGACCCGCACATCGTGCACGACGGAGGAGGACGGCACCTTCAAGATCCACCTGAAGCGCAACTTCCAGTGGAACAAGAGAGGCAACGTCTTCAGTATCCCCAAGCCCGTCGCCGGCACGGCCAGCGGCAAGCTTGCCAAGCACGCCGGAGGCAAGAACAACTGGGGCACTAACCTCATCTTTGCAGAGGACCAGAAGGAGTACGAGAAGGCCGTGGGCGAAAACCAGCGCGCTCGGCGGAGGGACCTCATGGACGAGGACTACTTGCCGAGCATCCTTACCGGTGACCGGCAAAGTGCCAACGGAAAGGTCAGGCTGGGGCCGGGTAGAAACATCAACGGACGTAAGAGGAGATAAAAAAATAGATAAGGGATGGGGCCCCATAGCGGCGAGGCCCGAGGCTGATGTTCGTATGATACCATTACAAACTCTCAAAAAGGGGGGGAAGGGATGGAGGGGGAAAAGCCCTCGATGATGAACGGAATGACTGGATGGGCGGACAATTGGAAGAAAAATAGACAAGGTTTGAATTTTAGATGCGCCGCTCAGGGTTCTTTTGTTTTTGTTTGTTTTTTTCCGAATGGCAGAGCGTCTATCGCAACATGGACCGAGTAATGAGACTCCGACTTCCCTCATGAATGCAAAGCCTTCCCCCCTCCCCAACGCCGTTTTTTTTCTTTTGTGTGAACCAGAGCCTGATTTTGTATCTACGGGTCTTGAGCTTTGCGCAGCCCAGACATCGTTGCTCTTCCTCTCTCTCTCTCTCTCTCTCTCTCTCTCTCTCTCTCTCTCTCTCTCTCTCACTCCTCCCTCCCCCTCTGT
>PUHP01000158.1:0-11964 GCA_006783085.1 Colletotrichum shisoi | reverse complement strand
CTCTCTCTCTCTCTCTCTCTCTCTCTCTCTCTCTCTCTCTCTCTCTCTCTCTCCCACTCCTCCCTCACCCTCTGTGCCGCGCCAGGCCGTGTCTCTCTTCCTCGTTCCTCACAAGTCGCAATGGCATAAACGCATACTGTTTATTGTGTTCGAGCGAAGGTATCGCGGCCGACCGGGTATCGTGGTTTGGTTTTGGGCTCGCCGAGACTGCGTGATGTACAAATTTATTCGGACTCTGCGAGACTTGTGTGTCAGCGGCTGTCCGATCTCCGAAAACGAATCGTGGGGCACTCACTCTGCTGGGTGAGGAGCAGGTTGAAGCGGCGCTTCAGCGTCACACGCTGGCGCGACCACTTGTCGTCGGGGGAGAAGCGCGCAGGGTGGGCGGACTTGGTGACCTTGCCGTCAACCACCTTCTTGAGGGTGTAGACGCGGTTGCCCGCCTCGTCGAGGGTGTACATCAAGTGCATCTTGGAGCGAAAAGACTGGCGGGTGGGAGAGGTTGTTGATGTTGCGTTGGGGGGAGGAGCGTCTTGTTTCGGCGGAAGAGAGGGTGGTCGGCGTGATCGTTTTTGGCGGTGGATGCGAAGCTCGATCGGGTCTGGAGAACTTTTTTTTCCCTTTCTCCTTCTTGCAGCGATGCAGACATTTCGGGACCACGTGACTGTCGGTCAGGAGCCAATGGATAAACAGAATTGGATAGCTTTCGGTCTGGGGTGGGGCCGCCCGTCGGTTACACTAGGGGCTTCATCCAACTTGCTTACTAAACGATACTGCCGCTGTGTACAACCGCCTGTTGTTCCTCCTCCCAGCCGTCGATCGTCGCATTCATTTTTACAGGTTGTAAGTTTAACGCGTCACCAGCCCATCTGTAGCAAAACCCATCTCTGGCTTGGTTGTAACTCGACACTTTACATCTCCATCTTTTTTTCCCTGGCCACAAACAAGCAAGGCTCGACCCTAGTGGTGATGTCCCATTTCCTGTCCCTTGAAAGGCTTGATACTGTTTCCCTTGGGGAATGACGGACCTGTCGCCTAATCAGCCTGTGCTCAGATGATGTGTCGCAGGTTGCTGTACTTACCGAACTTGGGGTGGACGATGTAGTCCTCCTGATACACGTCTACGGTGCTGTCGCGGGAATACTCCATCACCTTGTCGAAGTCAACACATTGGTGTGGCGCCGTCTGGTTGACGATGGGCTGCGCATCAATGTCGGTCCACATGTGAGTGATGATGGAAATGTCGCCTCGACAGGCCGCACCCATTCGGAGGACCTCGAGGCAGTGCTCTGTGTCGCGCGCGGGGCATGGTTCAGCACTCGATCGCCAGCTATCTCAGTCTCATTCAGCAGGCGACTTACGGTTGTGCTCCCGGTTCGTCGCAAGCTCTCGCTCGGTCGCGTTGGGGAAGTAGTAATCTGGAGACAGCGTCTGGTAGAGGCGTTTCTGCCCGAGTCGGTTGGTTAGCTCTGTCCAACTTTGCCCTCCCTTTTCCCGAGACCGCGCAATGCTCACAATGCAGTGAAGCTCGTGAAAGACACTCAGCATGCCAAGATAGCCGCCGTCGGGAAGCTTCACAGCTTCGTGTTCCCGACCCCAACGGTGTACCCAGTCTTCTGAAACTCTGATGTTGTTGTCTTCATGTTGCGGGTCAGTGGACGGACTTCTCGAGTGGGTGACTTCGGGATTGCTTACACTGCAACAAGTTCTTCCACGCCTGATCTACCTCAGGCCTCGGTTCTCCCGTGTACTTTCCATGGGGCGGCCCCTGGATCGGAAACACTTCGAGATGTGTCTCCTCGCCAATGGCGTTCGGTGGTGCTGTTGTCCTTCAGTCAGTCTCCCCAACGTGCAACATCGAAGGGGGAAGGCCCACAATCCAACAGACTGAAAACCCCAGAGACTGTGTTCTTCTGATACATCGAAACGATGAATATGGACGTGTAGACGACCATAAATGCAGCGTGGAGTGCCCAAAGCCCAAGCTTGGAGAGTCTTGATGGCTGCCGCTCCTGGGCTGCTGCGAGTTCGACCTCGACATCCTCTAGGCTGGTCGCTGACCTCTCGTCAGAGTAGACGGGCGAGTATTCCTTGTTGTGTCTGCCCATATTTGTTACCAGTCACAAGTATGTTGGGCTTTGCGCCAGAGTAACAACAATGGTTTGGGGAATCAAGACGGCAATAATTGCGAAGAATCCAGGTGAAAGAATGAGCCAAGGATCTTTGATGATTGACAAGAACAACAGCCCGATGTCAAGAAGCCACGGAGGGATTCCTTCCTCGGACACACGGAAAAAACAGCAGACGCGTAACTCCCAGATATGGATCGGCAGCTGGGTCTTTTCTTGCCGGTCTGCATTTGAAGGCTGTGTGAGGGGCGTCTTGACTTCTTCGAGCCCGACCAGTGACCACAAGCACGGCGGCGGAGACAATTCAAAAGTGCGGCTAGTACGATGAACGACCCCATCTCCTCATCCTTCTCACCCGAAAGTGGAAGGTTCTGCATCATTGCGGTGATCTTATCTTGGATGGCGTTCTGCGCTTACGTTTGGCTAACAAAGCCTGGACTTCCACTGACAGGAAGAGGAGCAACATCTAGCGGTGCATTCGGATCCTAATGGAACAGATAAACACCAAGCCGGCAAGGTTTCCCGCCAACCAGATCCAAACCCAGCCGATGGTTCCCTCCCCCGAGTCCGGACGGCCCAATCCCGACCCACCACAACGTTGCCACCTCGTCGTTCTCGCCCACACACCCCCTCCGCGCGAGGCTTTGTCAGATCAAGCATTGGACAACCCCACTACAAGAGCGGGAAAGATCAAGGAACTGGTGTGTTCCATATCAAGTGAGGATTAGGTGAGTTGTAACGTTGTGGTGCAGCTTGCTAAAAACCCGGCCGGCTGGGTATTTCGATGTCATCGCGCCACTCTGCACTTATGACGAGGGAAGTCAGGCCATAGTAGACATGGAATGCCTTGACAGAAACCACCTTAAAATCGCTGTAAAGTCAAAACCCTCCGATTCCAAGTCGCTCACGTTATCGCTTGGGAACAGTCATAATCTGTCGGGTTGCTTCTTCTCTTGCATGCAACTTGAATCCTCCCAAATGCGGGGCACTGAGCTAAAGTCGAAGTGGAAGGTCAGTACTGAGAGCACTCCATGGAACACACTCTCAGTGGTTTAGACCATGCATGAGGCCTAATGGAAGCTAACTCGAATCCTTCATGCCCGAAGTTTCTTGTTTGGCCACCATATGGAGTCCTGTAAGTTCAACATGAATCTGGAGCTACGCCTGCGGCCTGTGATATGTGTGTGGTATATAATCGTGACAGTACGATTCGTTTCCTGACGATGTCACCTGCCTTTTTGATCGGCTGCATTAGCAGGCAAGGATTCTTCTCCTACGAGCACTTTTCAAATCTGAAATCCTCTGGTGTTGCCCACCCTCTGGACTTGTGACCTAGGAGATGGGTGGGTTTAACAGCTAGACTAGAGAGCATATCAACCAGTCCACCGCCTTCAAACCCAGATACCTTTGGACCTCCTCACACTCGAAACGAAGAAGTACGACGATTAATCCTTACAACTTCTCAAATTCAAGTCCGATTTCAAAATAGGAAGAAAGATGAGGGTCACCATCATTGTGATGGCCTTGACGGCCTGTGTTGCATCTTTGCCTACTATCCCTCATTCCGGTCATGGTGAGTTAAACGCTTCGGATTTGTGATGGCTTTTACTGACTATAAACAGCTCAAACCAACGCTGATGAGTCCTATCTTCCCATGAGACGGGCTGAGACGAGTGCCGACGAGTCATACCTCCCCATGAAGCGAGCCGAGACGAGCGCGGATGAGTCCTACCTCCCTATGAAGCGAGCCGAGACCAGTGCCGACGAATCCTATCTTCCCATGAGACGGGCCGAGACGAGCGCGGATGAGTCTTACTTGCCCATGAAGCGAACTGAGACGAGCGCCGACGAGTCCTACTTGCCAATGTAGGCTTGAGCCAGCCAGATAGGCCGGCCGAATACAGGTTGGGTTCAAAACAGATATATTCGCTTCACAGCCAAGTGGGAATACTGAGTAAGCAATGAAGCGGAGAAGAGTTGAAAGTGACAGAGATGTTGCGCTGAGGCTATCATGTATATAACAAGGGGATTAGTTGAATCAACAAGTTTGCCGATAAATTCTTCTAACGTCAAGTCTTAAATTATCTATGATTCAAACTCGTCTTCTCACTATCCCTGCATGGCAGAAACATTCGGGGATTACAAACACGGCCTTATCCGTTTCTGAGATCTACATTAAATGGTGCCCACCTAATGACTCCTGCGTGTTCGTTCATCTCCTTTCAAAAGTAATGCATGCCAATAGGTCATTGTAGTACATGGTATTGCTCTCTCGAATCGAACAACCTGAACCTCCGTCCAAGCACCTTGCCCGGCGACTGGAATCAAGCCAACTGGTAGCTTGGATCATGGAACTCGTGATAACCGGACCCGACTTCTTGTGTCTCCCCTCCGTTGGGCAACGTGATGTCAGCCTTTGTGTTAGGCGGAATCTCGACGTTCAGGTGGAACCCAAATAGGCCAAAGTTGAGGGCCATGGCGTACGCCGTCTGCGTCTCGTTGGCGAGGGCGGCATCCTGAACCCAAGCATCATGGAATGCTGCCGTCAAATTGTCCCGCTGAGCTCTGTACTTGGCCGCCGCTTCATCACCGCCAAGACTTGCTGACATGATGGCACGAAACTCGGTCATGTGGATGAGGTACGGATCAGCAACCAAATGTTTCGCCGTCGGAGCATTGCCCGGCTCTTCAGCGGAGGCCGTCGGATTAAGCCAGTCGGCGAACTGGAACGAACTCCGGTTCCGCAGGCCAACCTCGTTGTGACTGATTCCTGTATTGATCCATGCATGAGATTGAAGATACTGCTCTTCCAGGAGGGCAACATCACCAAAGGCTTGGTAGATGTTAAAGGGATTGGCGACTGCAACATCACCCCCATACTGCATCCGGCATCGCCGGATCATTCGGGGGAATCGTAGGGATGGTGAAAGGTACGACCATGGAATCGATGCGCTGCATCTCGGACCAAGTATCCTTGTGCCAACCCTTCCAAAAGCCGGCCGCGTCGTAGAGATAGTTTGCTGTAGGAGCGAAGGCGTGCGCGTCGCCGGTCCACCCAAGTCGCTCGTCACGCTGCGGACAACCGGTGGGAATCAGAAAGTTGCCCTTCATAGACCATCGCACGTTTTGATGGAACTTGTTGAACTGCTGAGCAGGGAATTCGAGCATTCGAGCCAACCAGTCTGTTCCATGTCGCTGTGGACAACCACTGCGGTGACCAGATTCCGCAGTCAACGGGGTCTCTTGAGGCCATCCGTCGATCTGGGCGTAGCGGAATCCGCGGAAAGTGAAGCGCGGCTCCCAAATCTGGTTGCCGTTCCCGTACAAGATGAGGGAGTCGGCAGCGGTGGCGACTCTGAGCGGCCGGAGGGCGAGTTCTCCGTCTTCCAAGACTTCAGCGTGGTGAAGCGTGATGTTTGTCCCACTGGGTCCCGAGACCGTGAGCCGAAGCCAACCTACCAGGTTCTGGCCAAAGTCGATAATGGTTTTGCCAGGAGGGGACTCAAAAATAGACTCGGGTTTCCTCTCCTCGATTCTTTTGACGGGGGGGCCGTCTGGTGCAACCAACTCGCCGTTCAGTGCGGGCAACTCCTTGACTGACAACCAGTTGCTGGCCTCGAAAGCTGCGGAGGACCACCCTTCAACGGCCGCCTCGAGTGTCGAGTCATAATGTTCATCGTTGTAGATCTCGGATGACACCACGGGGCCTGTGTTTGCTTGGCAGGTCGGGTCGGTCGGTACTTTGACCACACTTCCGTCGTCAAAGGTCACGACAAGAAGAGAGAGAAGGCCAATGGTGTCGCCACAGTTGTTTCGGACACCGCCGTTATAGCTCAGTCGTCCGGAGAACCAGCTTCTGCCGACGGCAACGCCTATGGCGTTTTCTCCGCTGGTGTCAGGTGACGAGTTCCGTGACGTCGTATGTGTCTATACACGGCAGTAGTTGTACGATTGCCAACCAGGCGCCGGAACGCTAGTCTCCGACTCTCCTGCCGTTGATCTCGGCCTCGTAGATCCCCAAGGCTGTGATGTACAGACGAGCACGGGTGACGTTCGCGCCCCCTGGGAAGGATTTTCTAAAGTATATCGGGCGTTTGGGACCGTCAACTTCAGTCTCTCTGTCGGCCGCAATGGGAACGGTACCGGCCCAGTCGCTGGAGTCAAAGAGCCCTGTCTCAACCGTGACCCAGTCGGACCAAGGGGTGGATGGCTGGCTGGGCTTGCCGTGGGCGCGAGCTCTCACAGTGGCTTGTTCTGCCGTCTGAAGGGCTTGCTCGGGCCAGGGCACGGCGAGCGATGTGGACGAGTTGAATTTTTGAATGTTGGAAGAGCCATCTGTGCCTCTGGAGATCTCAACGTCGTAGGCGCTCTGTTCCCAGTCAACAGCATTGCCGTCGAATCGCCACGAGATACGCGGTTCCGACTCGGCAATGCCGAAGGTCAGTCGAAGGTGTTCGAAGGTCACCTGAGAAATCGACACAGCCTTGGCGGCTATGCAACTGCACTAGGCTTGCACAAATGTGCTGATGAATATGGTGGTAGATGTGTTGCCTGAAGCGGTGAAGCCGTTCTGGTCTCTCCATTTGTGTAGCTATGCCAACTTACATACTCGAAATCTCTAAAACCTCGTACTCGACACGTTGATGGGGCCTTCGGCTGTCTTTCACCCGTCGTGTCGTGCTTAGGATTGTAAAGAGCTCCATCTTACTGTCAACGCCCGAGGCACCAGGCGAGCCAGCTCGGTCAAAGCTGTACCGTCGAGGAGGTAACTAGCTCGTTTTTTGAGTCTCCAGCTCGTACTGCAAGTCCTGGTTTCTGGAGACGGGCGGTTTGGCTTGCGGGGTCCACGGACTGACAAGGAGGATGGATCGACATGGCGAGCGGACTTGTGATCGGGTGTTGATCGCAATGTCGCCATTAGCCTATGGCGGAGCAATGGCGGAGCGACACCGGAGCACCTAAGTAAGTCAACGCACGCACGCAACGGCGCGCAGATGGAGGAGACTCTTGTCTGTAATGAGACCGCCTTATAGTGATTGGTTCTTCAGGTAGTTAGTTAGGCATGCGTACTTGGTAGGACTCAGCATACCCAGCGAGAGGGCGATGTCATAACCATCTTACTCTCTTAAACCTTCTTTACTCTTTACTATCTAAGGCAAAACATAATGGAGCACGAGCTTGACTCATGGGATGAACCAAAGCTCCCTGACAACATCCAGTACCTGTACCCGTACCTGTACCTAGATCTGTAACTGTACAGCCTGCTAACCCCGCAATCTGTCGCCGGTAGTTGACTGAGTCTTGGTGCAACCGACCCCCCCCCAGTTTCTCCCGCCTTGAAGAGCGCGGTGAAATACAGATGGCAGCAGACACATGACGCGACGAATTTGTTCGTTCCCAAAGGTGACGTCTTTTCTCGAAACGCCGACTCTAAATTGCGTGCCTTTCCCGTCGGGTTCGAGTGGAACCTCATTTTTGCCAAGGTAACCAAAAGTGCTACCAAAGAACTAGTTTTGCCTAATTAGGAGCTTAAGAATCCTCTATCTTTGGGAAGAAAAAAAAAAGTAGAGAATCTTTGAACTTTGAGGAGGTGAGAGGAGTGAGAGGTTTACGTGTGAAGTATTTGAACCTAGTGGGATATGCGGAACAGCAACTAAATACGCGTTGCTAGATATAGCTACTATAGTAAAGCTAAAACTCTATAGATAGCCTTGTTATTACTTTAGCTAATAGTAATAATTAAGGCTATGTTATTTACCTCTTAATGTAGTGTAGTCCTAGTAGTCTATATATTAAATTAACTTTAGTATTTTAACTAGTAAGTATTTTAGAAAGTTTTAACTCTTATCCCATCAACCGCGGCAAGGCTACATTCTCCACACAGTGAGCGGGGTTGTAACCAATGAGAGACTAGCATAGCGCTTTAGATGTAGAGTACGGATACTTCTGTTGGATTATAGGGTACTTTGGAGGGTATTTCTTGTGCGCCTTGGAGATACGGAGCTACGGATATTTCGGCCTGAACTTAGCTAGCCTATCGGCGCCTAGCGAGGGGACTGCCACAGGCTCCGTCCCAGGCAGTAGGCCTCGTAGAGGCCTTAGGCACCTAGAAAAGGGGTTCCTACAGGCCAAGTCAAGGGTAAAGGCCAGGTGCAAGGGCAACGCAGAAGTTACACACACAGATCACTAAATATACGCACTTTTAACCCTAATAATTACCCCTATTAATCTAACAACTTCTATCTAAGGCTATCTTTACCTGTAGTAGAAGGTAACTAATAATCTAGCTTTTAATAGGCTTAGTAGTAATACTATGTAAAAAATATAGGGGAAAATGCTGTTGCATTGAGATTTGTACTGTGGGGTAAAAAGTGGGTATATAGCCTTGCCGCGGTTGATGGGATAGGTAACTTTGTTATAAAGAAAGGCTTTTTTCCCCCTTTATCTTAGAACTTAAGCTTACTAGTATAAATGTTTCTATAGCGAATACTTATTTATATCTATTAGGAAGTAGGGATTTTTACTTTACTTTCTTACTAATAACTAAGAGATAGACTAGGGTTTGTAGATTATTAAGTAGAAGTCTGTAGATTGTAAGGTATATAATCTATATGTCTTTCTTAGGCTATAAAAACTATCTTACCTTAGAATCTTTATTAGAGAGAGAGAGGGAGAGAGAGAGTCCAAGTACCCTCCTAAGCTATTTTACCTTGAAAACGCTTGTCCTGTTGTACTAAACTCCTTTACTATCCTCTATACCCTAAGAGACATTTGCACTAGAGTTGAGATAGGCATCCTAGCAAACACAAAGACGGTGTTGATCACTAGGTAAGCCTTTAAGACTTATAGAAGGTAGCCTTATCCCTGACTTGCTGCAACAACATGGCGTAACTTGAGGCTTTTAGTGTGCTAATGTGCTACCTATAATAGCTGCACCCTGGGGGGAATTAGCTACGCCTTAGCTAAGGAGTTTTATACTAAAGGTAGGTGCCTATAAGTATTTAGGATCTCCTATTTATAACCTACTGCAATTAGTAATAACGTCTATAAATATATATATATATAGTTATATATATATATATATACTTATAGTAACCTTGTGTAGCTAGGACTCTACGTTATTGCAACAGCCTGTTAGCCTAAAGTGCTTAAAGACTTGAGCGACCTGGGCTTAACGACCCTTCCGCTTGATGTGACGAACGCCGAGAGCATCGCTGCCTGCAAGAAGAATGTTGTAGAGCTGATAGGAGGCCGTCTCGACTTTCTCGTCAACAACGCGTAAGTTCGTTCGAATCGTTCCCAATCCAAGAGTACTAAGAGCCCCCCCCCCCTTCTAGAGCGACTACTATTGGTTGGCTATATTATTGCAAAAGTCTTTGGTGGATAGTAGGCAATGAGCCGTTTTCTGATGATTCGGCAGCGGTCTGACCCACACCGTACCGGCTACCGACATCGACATGGACGAGGTTCGACAGACATTTGAGACGAACGTGTTCGGTGTCATGGCCATGGTCCAGGCTTTTGTACCCCTGTTGATCCCGGCTCGAGGCCTCATCATCATGATCAGCAGCCTTTCTTCCATCTCGCCCTACGTCTTCGGTTCCGTGTACACGGCGACCAAAGGAGCCCTGAACTCCTACAGCCGCACCCTTCGCCAAGAGCTGCGTCCTTTCGGCGTCCGCGTCATGGTCTCCATGACCGGGACCGTCAAGAGCCAGATCGCCAAGCTCAACCGCGAGCTGCCGCCCGATTCCCTCTATGCCCGGGCCAAGGACGTGTACGTCAAGCGGCTGACGTTTTCTCAAAACAGCGCGACTGTCTCAACCGAGGAGTTTGCCCGGCAACTTGTCGCGGAGGCCTTGAAAGGCGAGGGCTGGCTGGGCGGCTGGCTCGGTGGCGCCAGAAACTGGTTCTGGGCCGGCGGCATGGCCGGGACGGTCTGGTTTGTCAGGCTGCTCTTTGGGGAGTGGTTGTTGGATGAGCTCTCCTACAGAAAGTTTGAACTTGCCAAACTCCAAGCCATCGTCAAGAAGGAGGGAGTGAAACGGTCGGACTAGTATAGTAGCCTTCCTTGATAGTCATGTCTTCAACTAACAGCTATGGTGGTAACCCTTGTTGGATGCTAAGCAATCTACGTGTTTCCGACAACCGATAACCGTTGGCTTTCAACGGTTCCCTCAAGATTCTTCCTCGTCTCGTGAGCGGGACTTTGCGCTGCTCGCTTCCCGATCCCTGAGTCCTAGGAACATGCCGAGCATCAAAAGATCATAACACGCCTTCAGAACGCCCGCCCCCGAAAGCACGACCACCCAGAGATGCTTCCCGGAGAGAAAACCGGCAGAGCCAATACCGCCTGCCTGGGCGAGCGTTTTGACGATGTTGACCACGCCTAGAACGGCCGTCCTCTCGCTCGGAAGGACTGCCGCGGCGAGGAAGGCTTGTCTCGGTGCTTGGTCCATACTCTGCGTGCAAGCTCTCAAGGACAGAAAGCCCATGGCGGCCCAGGTGCCTACAGGGCCCGGCGAGGGTAGCGGTATCATGGACAGGAAGACAGCCGAAGGCAAATGAGTGAGGACCATTGTTTTGAGCGGCCCGAGACGGCGTGCGAGAGGAAGCGCGGCGAGGTTCGAGATGGTGGCGAGGAGGTTCGTCACCAGGAAAAGCGTGCCCAGTGATCCAGGTTGGAGCGAGTGTACCGTGGTGAAGAAATAGGTGAGCCAGGACGGGGACGCCATGCCGGAGGCGAAAGAATCGATGCAGAACAAAAGGAGCAGTCGAAACAAGATGGAGCGGGACAACGGAGATATGTAGGGCACCAAGGCCCGTAACCGCTCGAGGAGTGTCGGCGTTGGCCGTCTTTCGTCCGTTGTTCTTCGAGGGCGGTTCTCTTGTTGGTCGTCTGGGCTGTCGGCGAGGAGCTGTTGTCTTTCTCCGCTTGTCTGGACAACTGCACTGTCCGCTACTTCAGCGCCAGAAGTGAGGCTGAAGACGAGCATCAACTTCAAGAGCCCGAGCCCCGCATAGATGAGGAAAACGACTCTGTACGATTCGTCTCGAGTCCAAGAACTGGCGTTCTCGAGGGCCTGGACAACCCAGCCGCAAGTAAGTGTGCCCAGAGCTGCGCCGGCGGTGCCGAACAGCGTGTACCAGGCAAAGATGTCGCTTCGCCTCTCTCGGTCGGTGAGCTGGGCGAGAATCGACTCCTCCACGGCGCGGAACGGACCGATCTCATTGCCGCTCGGACTGATGACGCCGACGATACTGGCGGCGACAAGAACCCAGTAGTTGCCAGACCACGAGAAGACCAGGCCGCTCATGACCATCAGGATTGCGCCCGCGGCGAGGATCTTCCGCCGGCCGACCTGGTCGGTGATTGCAGTCAGCATGAAGCTGATGACGACGTCTCCGAGAAGCGTGAGCGTCATGAACAGGCCGATTCGCTCATCGGAGAACCCGAGGCTGGAGAGGAAGTGGACGAGAATGAGGAAGGACGCCCCGTAGGCGAAGAGCCGGACGAAACGCTGGAGGCAGAGCACCTTGGTGTCGCGACAGGACCCGAGAATGGAGGTGAAGCCACTCTCCTCGGCAAGCCGCGTCAACCACGAAGTCGTGTTGTCGGATGACATGATGGTGGAAAGGCTCTATTTGCCTTATTTTGCAACGATGGGATTCTGGCGATATAGTCACTATACGCTATTCAGCGCGGATTGATAAAGACTTATCCCATCAAACGCGGCAAGGCTACATACCCCACCAGATATGCGGGGAAATAACCAATGAGGGCCTAAAATGACGCTTTAGATGTATGGTACTTCTATTTACAGTTATTTTTGCT
>PUHP01000157.1:0-46063 GCA_006783085.1 Colletotrichum shisoi | reverse complement strand
ATGAAGACCTTCTGCAGCCATTCAACTGCAGTGTCGTCTGTAGTCCATCCATTCTCTGTTGCAGTGAACTGCCATCCTTCATAAGGGCCAAGATCTAGAGGAAACCACTGCTGCTGGACTGTCTTGCCCTTATATATAATAAGGGGATGAAGTCTATAGCCTAAGGTAGAGATATACTTAATAATAGATACCTATGCCCTTGACCTAGGCTGTTTCTTGCGAACAGACTTCGTCTTAGCTATGCCTAGTACTAGTCTATTAGATCCCTGACCCTTAAGGATACTAGTCTTATCTATGTTATACCTATTAGCTGGTTTAATGCCTTTAACCTCTGGTATGGTGAGGAGTTTGAACTATTCCCTGATGACCTTAGTAGATGCCCTGTTAATGCGTCTGGAGTTAATAGGGCGACTTCTCTGGACCTTGATTGATGGGTTTCTCCTTATAAAGTCTTGTATCCATCCCTTGCCTAGAGGATCTGTGTCCCCTATAGCATGAAGGATCCTTTCTGCGAATACCTTTACTTGCTGATGGGTTGGGGTAAGGCTAAGGGCATGTTGAATCTGTNNNAGACTCGATTGTCATAGACGTAGGGATAAATTTCTAATCCTTAAAGTTCTACTAATCTACAAAGGGCATGTTGAATCTGTACCTATTGGGCCAGCTTATCCTCCTGACTAATAGAGAGTCTTTGATGGTCTGCAAAGGCAAGTGGCCTTGCCTGGGCACCCTTTAATTGATCCTGAAGCGTTGTCCTTGGGATCCTATAGGTAAGGGCAGCCTTCCTTAGGCTGACGCCTTTGGTGCATGCTTTGATGGCTTGATTGATCTTATTTTCGGTATATCCTACTATAAGGTATAGAGAAAGGTGTATGCGAAAAATGAAGGTATTTGGATGAAGGTTGAAAATGTTGTGATGGTTAGAAAATAGAGGGCAGTCATGGTGTTGAGGGGAAATGAGGCATTTTTGGGTGGCCGGAATGGGGGGGTGGCCGGAAAGTGGGTATGTTGACTTACACAATGTGATGGGTCAACTAGTTGCCAAGGCGAAGACAGAAGAGTGTCTCGAAAGTTATGCTAAGGAGCTTGCCAGGCAGTGGCAAGATTTGAAAAGTGCCATTTAGTACCTCGGCATCATCAATAGTGTAGCACACCGGGCCATGGAGAACGTCAGCATTATCAACAACGAGGCGGATGGCGACACTAATGTCCAATGTCTGGTATCAACCACGGATAAGACGATTCACGGCAAAAACAAGAGTAATGGCCCAAGTGCCATACAAATTGCAGGCCACAGCGGTGAATCACTGGAGAAGCTGTTCCGGGATATGATGACATCTCGGCTATCCGCGCTGCTACTGCTGACGGTGTTGCCAAGTTCAACAGCCGGTATGGTCAAGGGAGAACCATATGAAAACGTCTCTGGTACAGATTACCGGTCAATTATGGACAGGGAATGAGGCACCGGGGTCCGTGAAGTATCGGAGTCTCGAGTTTGGGGCATTTAATTTGGTTTCGACATTTGATTTAGAAACACCACCTAGCCTTACGTACATTTCCATCGTAAATGCGTTCGTATATCGCAAACCCTCTACAAGTCAATCGCCCTGAGAGCAATATTGCTTGCGTCCATCAGATATGGAGATGCAGACCAGATATCTCTAGCTGCAGTGCGCTCCAAGGCCATACAACGTCTTTGAGACATCGCATACCCAATTCTTCTGTGTCACAGGCTCGCCGAGCGCCAATGCGGTTTCAAAGATCGTTTTGCAGCGTTGTCAATAGAAGTCAGGGGTGTGTTTTCTCTTGGATGCTTCTTGACGTCGCGGACCCATGCGGACGTGTCGTGGCTGAAACAACGGCGATGGTCGATCGAGTTGAGCTTCCAGAAGGGGCACGCCAGCAACAGACTTTTGGGCCCCTTTGTCGATCACTATGGCTGAGTTCCAGGGCCGCAGTCTCTGTCAGAGCCAGCCTCCTCATCTTCTTCAACGCTTCTTCGACGTTTTTTTTGGAGACCTGCGAGCAGTCTCGGGTATCATCGGACCATCCAAGGTTGCTGGACAAGACGCATCTCCAACGGGACTGTCCCCATGAACCGCTGACTTGTATTGTGAGACCAGTTTCAGGGCTACAGCATCCAAGATCAACTTCATCGGATCTGTGTCATCCAGAGATTCAAGGTCCTCCAAAGACTCCGGGATCGAGAGTAGACCTGACTCCAACGGGGAGTCATAGGAGGTCTGGTGAGAAAATTGCTCGGCGGAGTTGTATGCGAGATTTTCGTATATTTCAGGATCCACGTATGCGGAGCAAGGTCTCTTCGTCGCGGGGAACAGGATGTCCCACACGGAGAACCATTGGTCTTCTGTTGTGAGTGAAGCATCCGACTTGAGATGGAGTTCCTTGTTTTTGCCGTGGGAGACACCGTCCAGCGTCTCTAGGTCGAAGGGGAGGCATAGCCAGCCAGAGTTGCTGGACACATGCTCTTGAAGGTCATCTGCTTTGGAAAATATCTCCTGACACCGCGGGCAGTAGTGGCTTGGCGTGTGCTTCCTCTTCAGGTGTTCCTTGACATCCCGCATTCGCTGTAGACAGAACTTGGCGCATTCGTGATATTTGAGAGGGTCCAGTTTCCAAAAGGGGCAGGCAAACGGAGCCTCATTCTTCTGTTTCTTGGGAGGTTGTTGCTTTTCTGCTTCTCCATCGGAGCCGGGGTCTTCATCGGCTTTCCGTTTCCCCTCAATAGAGCGCAATTGTTGATTCGGGAATGGCGTTGCCTTCTGCGGATGGACTGGGCTCGAGGAGGTCGAGAGTTCTTTGAAGACTGGTGGCAGCGGATTGCATTCATCCAAGGGCTCGACCTTGGCCTCCTCAGATGAATGCAGCATTGAGTAAAGGTCGAAATTCAACGAGCCAGAAGTGTTTCGAATAGGAGAACCGGGGTTTTGTCCTGCCATGGGATCTGGGGAGATGCTAGATCCGCAATTTGTATCTGGCCCGAAACTTGGGAGGTCGACGCTTGCCGAGGTTCTACCGAAACTGCGTCGTCTGCACTGCTTGGCTTCCAAGATGACGAGTGCCTTGATGCCATCTCGGCCCACGCCTTTACTTTCGGGTCGAGCTAGTTGTGTCCACCGATCCCGTGAGAGCCGTGGCCCAAGAGCGCGGGGGCGTCGTGTTGGTTGAAGCTAATAGCACCGACATTCTCCTTGTGAAGCATACCTGAGTCGTCGGCCCGTCACTTGCGCCTCTCTGAGACCATGCGCACAACGGGCGACAGTCACGCCTATTTGATTGGAGCACCAGGGCATCTGGTCAGGGGACCCTGTTCACGTCTTCCGGACGGGCGCACGAATACCTGTGGAAACAATGTCGTACCCATTGCTTCAGAGACGAGTGGCGACGCCAGAAACAAACGCCACTTCCCATGCCAGACACCACGCGATTGAGGACAACGCTACGAAAAGTACAAGGCTCGCGGAAGCTTTATGATCGTCTTTCTTAAATAGGCGAGATGCAGAATGGACTGGGGCATAGAACCACTCATTAAGCACGGCTCCGCTGCAAAGGGTGGACACACCCCACCTGCTCATTACTCGTTAAGTCTCGACCACCAGTTCCATCAATAGGTCAAATGCATTGTACTTGTCGCGCATGCCGCTTTTGCATCCTCACTCTGGGCGCTGCCGGTAGACGCCCCAAGGTGAACCACGTTCATCATATCTCATAAATACATCCTCAACAGCGCCTCGCTTGCGGGCGTACAGGGCCTGTATCCAAAGCTACTTCTCCAGCAGGGCCGCGGCCAAGGCGTTCCAACACTTGTGCATCGAACGGTATCCATCGATTCTGACAGGGCATCCCTGGGAACAGACCCACCTAAGTCATCGGTATCTAATCGGATGATCCGCAATGCTGCACGAGTGCTCTCGTGTGATGAAAGATAGCAAGCCTTGCTTGAGAGGCTCCATGTCAATAAGGCGCCCTGCCGTACGTCGACCAACCGGAGTGTCGGCATTGACCGGGGCCACCCCGATAGTCATGCTTGAGCCAAAGAGTGCGAGGCCAAGAACGCCATGCGAAGAGCAATTCAACGGCGGCAATGAGAGGCGTTGTGCCATGACTTCGAGCGATCCCACCCTAGCGTTGCGAAAAGCAGGCCACGGGCGCTTCCGGAGTTCCGCGACGAATGAGATGACACGAGAAGCTACTCAGTGTGATGTATCTTTCAACTGGAAACTGCAACACCGTTTCCCCGCCCCTCTCACGGGTTGGCGTATCCCAACTGGAGCAAACGGGGCAGCCTCTTGCGGCTCTCCAAACCGTCTTCACTCATGCGCTGTTAGTTGCTGTGCTCGTTTTTGGACGTGCTGCGTCGTACGTAGCCTAGGTCTTCCGTAGTTAACGCCGAGTTTTATTCACAAACCATGCCAGACTCAAGTCCTAGAAATCGAGGGAAGTAGTTAGGTATTGCCAGATCGGACGATCAGCCCTTACGAGTGCTCAGCGGCTGCTTAGGTTGTTCTGCGAGCTCCTTTTGCAAGCGCTTCAGCACGCGGTTTCTTATCGAAGCAAGCCCTTTCTCGCCCTGGCGATGCTATCGGCGGGCCTGTGGGTCACTTGGGGCAGGCGAGGTAGCGGCCACTGTCCTGCACAGGGCATACAGTGCGTGGTGTCGAGGTTTTCCTTTTCTCGCTGATGCGCATGCGTTCCCCACCCAGCTCAGCCGTACGATGGAGGAACCACTCGATAGTAAGCGCTAGTTCCATTTCATCGCTCGCTGCCATCCCAAGTTACCCGTGGGTGGATGCCATGGCTGGTCCCTGCATTGCCAGCTGGACCTTGCCTGAAAGCTGAGCAAACCAACACATGCACCGTCTTAACCAGGCTAAGATTTTCAAGCTCGGCTCAACGGTTAATGCACGGGACAGAACGAAGTTATGGATTATACAATGTTACATAGATACTAATGGTTACTAAAGCATAATGCCTGGCCTTGAGTTCGATCGCCTTTGGGAATCCAGCCACATTACCACTTACAGCATCACTTTCGACACTACGTCCAAGTTAGGAAACAAGATTGGGGCGCTTTTTATCACGGTTGGCCTGGCAGGCTCGACTCGCGCAGGCAGGAGTGCCAGATGACGGAACATTAACAGGGTTCGGGAGCCACGGCCTCACCGTACATCTTGTCTGTGTCCAATGCATGATACTGTAATTGTCAGTCATGCTTGTCAGTGTAGAAAGAGCAATCGGACGAAGCAGGCTGCTCTCACATGAAGAGAAATGCATCTATCCCAGTTGGATGGTCACCGATTGGTCCAGAGCCACCCATTCAACGGAGGCACTTAACAACTAAATCACAATGCAGGCTTGCGGCTCTTCCAACAAGGGAGCCTATAACGCTTCCAGCCAACGGACTGGTTTGGGAGATTGAGTCGTACGTGCATGCAGCATTGCGGCTGCACTCGATTGCCAGGAGTGTGCAGCCTGATGCGAGATAAATGTCGGAGCCTTGAAGAGGAAGATACGACTGTGTAGCCTTATATCAGCCTCAACAGACCCAATCAAACCCCTCCTGGGACTGGCACCATGTTTGGACCTTTCCTTTTCATGGGCGACTTTGGTACTAGTAAATGTAGGAAGCCAGTTGAACGAGGCTAAAAGAGCTGCATGGCCTGATCATTGGCCACTGTAAGCCGGAGGCTACATCTCACAGGGACTGATTTCAAGCCAGGACGGAGCCGAGAAGTGATTGCGATACTGTGCTGTTTCAAGTTGCTTCTTCACTTGTTAGCGCCTGGATGGCGGTCCGTGGTCGCCAAGTTGGCTGGGATGATATCTCAGAAGCCAGCGCCTTTAATAAGACGATGCGGGATGTGACTCGCCAAGTCTTTACACAAGCTACATGCATACAGACGCCCATTATCAGATCCAAATACATTCAATAGATTGGGTTGCTAGCAAATGCCGAGGAAGGCGAAGTTCGGGGGGCTTGGGATGAGGACTTATCCCAAGATCGGCATACTGCCGGGGGCAGATTGACGGCCATCTCCTAGCGAAAGCCAGCAGATCGGCTGCTCTGGACTCCCGCTTCAGGTGCGCCAATGTAGGCTGCGGCTGTGATTCTGGGGTTTGTCTGCAGGCCTCCTTGGCAAGAGCGTCTGCTTCCTCGTTTCCAGCTATTCCCTTGTGTCCAGGGCACCACCAAGTGTGTACCCTGCCAGGCATCGTCCAGCTTGTCCGTCCTCTCTGTGCCCAAGAGGCGGAGAGCTCACTAAATGCCCTAAACCTAGCTTGGCTGCTTCCTAGGCACCGGGTGACGAGTCTGGCTGCGACTACGAGGTTATCGAGGCAGATGTGAACATTGTCTGCCATCCGCGCCGTGGGAGACCTCATGGCTTCCAGCAGGCCCCGAAAAGCGGCTTGCGCTTCTGCGTCAAAGACCTCCGTCTGATGGCCGAGCGGCTCTGATCCTCGGAAGATTTGCCGTGTGGCCTGGTTCCCAGCCCAGCCTGCTCCAGCGGAGATTCTGCTACCGTCCGCCATTTGGGAACCGTCAGTATAGACAACAATGTCCCGCTTTGAGAATGTTCCCAATCTGTCTGTAAAGGCGGTCGCCAGTTCATCCTTGGTCTTCCTTGGTTCATAGCCGACCATGCTCAGGGCTGTGTGCCAGTCGACTAAGCGCTCCCAAGGCGGTAGTTCCAGCGGGTCGATGTATTCGGCATTTCTCTCGATAAGGCTTGCCATTCGCCGTAGTCTTGAGTCCGGTCCGGGAAAATCTCCAAGCCTCGTTCGGAGGGGGTGTCGATCGTCAAGGCGATGGATCCTTACGGAGGCTTTGTGGAGCTTCGCGTCTAGCATCACCTCTGCTGGGGGCAGGGCAGCTTCACGCTGTAGGATCGGTACAGGCGTCGTTCTATACACAGGAAGTGCAGCTCGAATAGCCTTGGCCTGCGTAATGTCAAGTTGGTTGAGTAGACCGTTGACCCCGTTCGAGGCGATGTGCCCATTCTTGATCCGATTCCTGCCCGGCCACCATGCTTCTGATGCGATGGATACGGAAGAAGTGGAAGTCCGCAATGGTAGGCTGGATATTCAGCCTCCGACAGCCACGTGACGCGTGGCTGCTCTTTCCCACTTGCCACACCTTCGTTATGGCTGGTAATTCCAGGATCATTGGTCACACGCAGCCAAGCACACCAATGAAACCCTCGTTTCCTCGATGCTGATCCCGGCCGCCCAAAACTTACGCAGGGCCAGGCTGATCGATCGTCGCCATCGCACCTGCAGCAACGAGATTCCATGTACCTGCTGCTGCCTGCATGAGACATTGTCGGCGGAGCAATGGAGAGAAGTTTCCTTACTTCGAATTCGGACAAAAGCTGAAGGGTCTTCCGGGATCTAAATATCGCGAAATGAAGCTATCGTGAATCGTCTGCAATACTCGTGTAACCAAGCGAGACAGATGAAGGCTTGTGTAGGCTGGAGGGCTGAGGCGCAAAGTTTGAGGAGCAAAGGTCGAGGTTCAAAGGTCGAGTTCGAGGGGACCATCACGACATTGGACAATCGGGGCATCTGCTGGGCCATAACAGAGAACAGGAGGCTTGAATTTCAACAACGGCCCGGTCTCTAACTCGGAGAAGGAACAAGTTGAATTCTTTTCTTCTGGAAGGGGAGGGGAAGGAGGGAACTGCTTTCTACTAGTAGCTAACGCAAGAAAATGCAGCTAATGGAAGGCTGCAGAAATGCTAATGACCTTGACGAGGTGCCTGTTCACATCCTGTCGTAGCAGCCTACCGGTCAACTCTGATAGACCTTCTCATAGCAATCTTCCGTGGACCTGAATACCTTCAGTTGTGGGAACAGTGTCTTGAATGCGTTGGCAGCCTGCTCCAATTCCGCGTAGGAGCCCACTACGCCGTCATCGTGCTCGCCTGTCTCGTTTGCTGCAAGCGTTGTGCTCACGAAGAGCCGACGTAACGACTGATGCCGCGGGGAGGAGGAAGAAACTAAGAGAATCTCATCGGGCGGGTACACACCGAAACCGAAACGCAGTTCCTCGAGGTTAGGATGCTCGCCTGTTATTCTCTCCGTCAGCCCCTTGCACTGGCCTAAGGACCCGGAGACCAGGTCGCAGCGCAGCGACTCAAGTCCTTTCATCAATATCGTTATCTCCAAGAGGTGGTCTGCGGTAAGACGGAATGCGGCTCGATTGACCGCCTCATGCTGCACGAGGTTCAGCTCCGTCAGTCCCTCAAGTGGGGATATACACAGTAGATCTTCCGGTTCGGCTCCGCCGGGGCAGAAGTTCAACGTCAAAATTCGGAGACAGGACATCGCCCCAACCCGCTCCCAGGCTCGCCGCTCGGCTGGCCAAAGCTCGAGAGTGCGAAGTGCGTCGAAGGGCGCGTTTCCTTGTCGCAGTCCGTCAGAGTCTTGCACCAGGTCGTCGCCATAGACATTGGACCAGAGTCTCAACTCAGTCAGCCTCTCGCATCGAGCAAGAGTCTTCATCATCTTTGGGGGAATCCGCTCCCGATGTACGCGACCCCAGACCAAGGAGACCTTTCTCAAACTCTTCCAGACCGTGGCGTCGCCCGCCTCTCTCCGGGTATCTTCTGGATACGTGCGCTCATCGTCCTCGGAGTCCTCTTCGAGCCCGTCCACCGCTCTTGGACCGCCATACGCGAGGTCCACGTCAAGCTCTGTCAGCCCTGAGAAGCGCGACAGGACGGTGAGTATCGACCCGTTCTCTGGCCAGGTGTCAACTTGGATCGTATGGAGCGCGGGCGTGTTTTGCGCAAGGTGCTTTAGGAGCGATATCTGGCGGACGGTCTCGACCTTGAGACCGTGAAGTGCGACCAGCCTCGGAAAGGGCAGTGCTTTGAGACGGCTGACCATGTGCCGCATAGAGTCTTGCGTGTGAAATCCAGATCGGAAGTCGACAAGAGTGGTGATCGAGTCGGCATACAGCTGCGCTCGTTGGAGTGTCATCTTGGGAGTCGAGATCCGGCACATGCGAGTCTTGTGCTACAAGATGTCGCTACCGCACCGAAACCAGAACCTGTTTACTTGCATCGTCTGGAGGAGTGAGGTGCAATCCAGCTGCCTTAAGATTACCATAAGAATTTCCGATGGTAGGAGGGCGACATGGGCTGGGGTTTGGCGAGGTCTTTTTGCATCGGGCTCGGAGTTTGGGTAGGCAATCGATGGCAGCTAGAGAAGGTTAGCTGCAACGCAACAAACTGTTGAAAAAGAGGCTGTACCTGGCTTGCCAACGGAAAGCGGTGATTTTGAGCCCTTGAGCCATCCATGTTTCAACCCGAGGTTCGTTCTTCCCGGCCTGGCAAGTGGCTGCCGCTGTTGGTAATGCGTGCTACAACTGGGCAGTTTGCAACAAGCGCTATTCAAGTTCTGGTGTTGATCAAAGTTAGCTAGAGCCCACGGGGAGTTTCTGGATAATACCCAAGTGACGGAACGATTCGAGACAATTGTTTGGCTGAGGCGGCCGATAAGCGAATTTCAGTGGCCGTGAACAAAGGAAATCAGCGAGTGACTAGGAGTTGGTGGAAAGGACACAAGGGCTCGGGGCACAGGGCGCGAGAGGAAGACGTGACAGAAAGGACCAACGCGGAGACATCTTCGCCAGGCGAGAAGGAGGGATCGCTCTTTCGCTTCGACCGACCACTTTCGAGGTCCCTCCCGATCGACAACTTTTCTCTTGCACCAATGATTCAACCAACCGCTCGACTCTTGCAAACCCAACCTTTCACGAATCGACCGCTATTACCCGAACGACTGAACCGATATCCCACAGTCAAGATTGCACAGTCCCGGCATCCGTGGACAATGCCTTTCAGGAAGCAGAAAACCGTCGCCTGGCCCAGAAACAACGAAACGGCAGGAAATCAAACGCCAACTAGCCCTCTGACGCGAAGAAGCCGCTGCTTGACAAGGCAATTGGACGAGCAGCATCGCCGCCTGCTACAGCGACAGCAAATCGGCACCCCTATCGTCGCAACCTCCCTCGCCACGGCCTTCATTGCCGACTAGTCTGTTGGTCACCCACAGACGAAGTTAGACCTTCGGATCTGCTGAACAAATCCTCGCCTGGAGCTATCCTACTAATGTTGAGAAATGCAGACTGCACCTTCCCTTCGACCTTCCATCAGTTCGACGATCTCATGAGACTTCGCAAAGCAGGTTACGAATGGATTCGAGACCGTAGCAATGTAACATTCGACAAGTACTATTACCTGTGCCAGATACACAGAGCATCTTACAACCGACACAACGACTGCTCCTTTAACTACGAAATCAGCGTTGAATTCATGTACCTTGACGGTGACAAACCCGTTCTTCACGTCGTTGGCACTGCCACGTCCTTTACTGCAGCCAGGTTCTTGAAGGACATCTCGGCGAAGACCATAAGCCCTTCGACCCTGTTGGATTTATTCCTCACCTCCCAATCATCATACCCATGACTTTGGCCATCCTCAGACCCTACTGCAGTCACACCCAGAAGACATAATCAGGCTTCCCAGGGTTTTCCGCTTGGCAGAATGAGTCGATAAAAGTTATCCTCTGGAGGGAGAAGGTCAATCCGGTTTGGAGGGCGTTATGGAACCAATTGGTGTGGCTTCCGCCTATTCCGGACTCCACCTGTTGATGGATTGTTCAAACTTGCGCATGTTTGCTGAGGCCGGGGTCGTTGTTCAGGACGGGCACATTAGGCGTGGGAACTTCAGCAGATAAGAGTTGGCACCCTCCTCCCTCCCCCCTTTTTAAAAAACTTTGCGTTGATCCCCCATCGTCCCTCTTCCCTCCACGCCACAGGGACCATCCTAGTCCACCGACTGTGTCGCATCGGCACTGTCAAGACCTTACCTTCCCTCTTTCATGCCCATGGTTCCTGCACTGCTACGGCTGTGAAGTCTCGCAGTTGCTCGTCGTTCATTAGTATCTCATGCACTGCATCCTGTTCCTTCACGTTCAGTTGAAGAATCTGAAAGTCTCTACTCATGGATAGACGGATAGAGCTTCGGACGCTTCTTGCTGAAGGATTCATGCGGGCCACCACAGGGAATGCACTTCAGTACTGTCTCGCGGCATTCCTTGTGGTGGTAGCCTTCCTTAGCGCATCGCCCGCATACTAGGCTGTTCTCGCATTGGGATGCCTTGTGTCGAACAATCTGCTGGTATTTGTAGCACTGATGTGACCAAGACTGGGGTTTAAACACCCCAGTATTTCCGTACTCTCCACTGGCGTGGGAGTAGCCTTCCGAGATGAGCCTCCGGGCCTCACCGGCCTTGGTCAAGTAGACCGCCATCGATCCGTACGTTTTCGGGCTTTCCTGATCGCTTGCCCATACGATTTTGGCGACGGTGGTTTCGTTTTCCCTGCTGAGTTCCTCTGCCGCTTGGCTTCTGTACTTTTCTTTCTCCTCCCATACGGCCGTCCATCGCACGAAGTCTACCTTGATCGGATACAGCTCGTCGTCCCGGACGCGCGTGCCCGTGGCAATCTTCGTCTCCGCGATTCGCTTGACCATCCGATGTTCCGCATCGTCTTGGCAGACGATTATGATGAGATCCTCATTCCTCGGGTTCACGGTGACGGCCTGATACCGCCATCCTGTATGCCCACCCGCGCGCATTTCCTTTTCCATTGCCGCCCTAATCGTACCCGCGTTGGGCTTGTTTCCATACTCCGCTTCAACCCTTGAGGTATCGATCGTGCAGTACAGAGTATCGGTCGTTGTGTCGGCTGTACGGGTCCTTGCATCGCTGGTTTGGTTGGTTGAGGGGGTTCGGGCGACAGCGGCATAGGACGGACTGGGGCCGCTTCGCGCCGAAGCCAGAATCGTAGATGCCTCGAGCTTCTCGCCTGTCTTCGTATTATCGACCTCAACTTGCTTCTTCAACGCTTGCAGATCACCACGGACCGTCTGCAGCTCGTCTTTAGCTCGTCTTTGATTGATCGGAGTTCCTTGTTCGCAGTCTAAAGTTCGGTTGTGACTTGTCGAAGCTCGGCCTGGATCTCCTTGTTCCTTGTTCCGATTTCTTCCATGTATCGAAAGCTACCTGGAGGGATGCGTGAAGCTCCTTCATTTGCTTTCCCTTGGCCAGCAGGAGTGTTCTGTCGTCCTCCTCGCTCGCCTTGGTCCTTCCTTTGGCGGCTGACGCGCCCCTAGTAGTCGTCCTCCGCGCGTCGTTTCCTGCCAGATCGTTCGGTTCTGCGGTTCTATCGTCCGCAATTTCTCGGCTTCATTTGTTCAGTCGGGCTTTGGTCGTTGATCTGCGTAGCTGTCACAGTGGGTGGTCGCTCTGTTCCGCTGGCCTCCCCCGATTCGGACGCGACGTTGATCGTGTCCGAATTGGCCTGCATGTTTCACGACGGGACGCGCCGAAAGTGGGTCCACAAGTGCCGCGCCACGCGTCTCAGTACCGCCCTTTCGCAAAAAACCGAAACAACCCTCAACAGCGACAACAAAAGATGATAATAAACTGATTTCTCCCTTTGATCACAGCGGTAAATTTCCATCGCTGAATCGGGATTATACAGTTGAATTCAACATTCGGCCTCCGGTGCAGTAGCCCGCGCTACGATGTCAGACCCCTGGCCGCGGCGCGTAGACTTCGGCGGTCGCTCGGGCAAGGGATGGGAGGTGGATGGGAGTTGTTGCCGTCAACGACGCCGACTAAGCTGGGATAATCGGAAGTATGTTACTGGACAAAGTTACGTGTGAACCAGTGTAATAGACGAACCCTTGGGCCGAGATCTGTTGTGCCCACCAGAACGTGTGTCGCGCAGATGTGCGTGGAGCGGGAGGCCGAGGGCTTGGGGCTTCCCAAAGAATGACGCCTCCGCCCATGGACGCCACCACGTTTGCTCTGGTCGTCGGCCAACAGCGAGTGAGCGTCGACAAGAGTTGATGAAGCAGGAAGCTGCCAATACGCAACGGCAAGGAGGCGAAGGTCTTGGTCGGCGGCACATACTTGCCGTTGAGCCCGCCATTGGTGGTGTTGGAATGAGGGCAAAATTCAGCGTCCCCAGCTCCTTCCCAATATGCTGAGAGGGCAGGAACCTGAAAGAGGCCACCCGTCACTCAGGGTGGGCTCATTATCGCCGGGTAACCGCAACAAGAATGCATCTTCAAGAGTGAAACTCTAAACTGATACAGGGCAGACCAGTGGTCGTAACGCGAGAGAGCGGCAGGATTCCATCACTCACTCCCCTTGGACACCCACGACTTTTGTTGCTGTCGTCTCAGCAACATCAGGTTGGAAGCAATAGGACAATGGAATGATTTATCAGTCAGGCTTCCTTTGCTCCGAGACTCGACGACCAGGGGCTTGGTCTCTGTTCAGCTGACCCATAACCTCTTCTACCTTGAAACAGCTCATGACCCGCCTTTGAGTCATATGTCCGGCTTATCTCCGATATGCTGCTGCCATAATTTTGCGTAGTCTCCTTTTCTTTTTAGAAGGGACTCGTGAGTGCCCTGTTCGATGACCGAACATCCCGTTCCTAACACCACAATGCTATCGGCCTCCTTGACAGTGGAAAAGTTGTGCCTAAGTTCAAGATTTAGAAAGTTTTGCAAATAAATTTCTGTAAAGGGACTTACTCAATCTGAATGACAGTCTTTGTTTTAAATGCCTCGCGGATAGCCTTTTGAACAGAGGCCTCGGTCTCGATATCCATGGCACTGGTTGCCTCATCTAGTACTACGATGTCTGGGTCATGAAGTAGCAGGCGTGCGACCAGCAGTTGTTGTCTTTGCCCACCCGAGAATGTTCTAAGATATATAGTTAGTGATGAAACGAATGGAGAAGACTGGGCCCCTTCCGAACGGAAACCTACTGTCCATTCTCCCCAATTTCTGTTTCATATCCGTTTGGACGCGACATGATAGCATTATGAATACGCGCCTTCCGACAAGCCTCGTGGACCTGCTCCTCAGTAGCATCTGGGTTCACATATCGCATATTGTCCATAACAGTTCCATTGAAAAGATGAGAGGCCTGTGCAATGATACCAATACGAGACCGAAGTCTAAAAGAATGTCAGTTTTCAAGGATTGTAGAAAGTTTGAAAGTGTAGCTTACGACGTGATGTCAATCTCCTCGATGTTCTGCTCATCGACTTTTATGTGCCCGCTGCTGGGTTCATAGAACCCCATAAGCAGTTTCAGCATTGTCGACTTGCCAGTACCTGACTGCCCGACGATCGAAAGTGTTCTCCCTGCTGCAACATAGAGATCGAGACCATTCAGAACAGCATCCATCTTCTGTGGGTAGGAGTACTTGACGCCGGTGAAACAAATTGCGCCCCCTTCAAACTGAAACTTTGGACCACCTGGGACCCGGATCTTCATCTCGAGGAGACGCCTTCCACGAGTAGCTTGAAGCATCTTTTCCAAGATGTCTATGTTATTGTCTTTGAAACTATTCAAAGACGAAACAATAGTAGCCCAGTACCCTACAAAAGCGGCAAGGTCTCCCCCAGTCGCCCTGTTGTTAAAGATGTCGTTCCTAATGAGCAATAGCCCAAAGAGAAATGCCGAAATCAGGACCACGCCGGTTGAAAACTGACCGACATAGAAAGGGATGAGCCACTTAAACCACTGCTTGACCCATGAGGATACTTTTGAAAAATATCGCTCAACCGCTGCGGCTGTCTTGCTGTGACCCGCAATTGTCTCCCAGCATTGAATGCTCTCATGACAATCTGCCTCCATAGCTCTCCGAAGAGCCATAAAGCGATCAAGCTCTTTTGAGAGTTGCTTGACTGAACGTCTTTGGATAACCAAGTAGCAAACAACGAGCGCGAGAAGATTCAGGGCCATGAACGGGCCATGCTTTCTGATTAGAAAAGCGGCCGAAGTCAACAGCGTGATCTTGTTTGGTAAAAGCACAAAGAGGACGGTATCAAGTGCGTTCAACAATCCCTGTGAGTCGTTGGCAATTCTGATGATGTCTGCCGAACTGACTGTGTTATGAAAGGAAAGGTCGAGACTCATGATCGTTCTATGAATTGCGCCTTTGAGCTGCTGCTCGCGATAAATCTTGACGATCATAAACAGGCCGCTTCGAAGAGTCGGAATGGCGGCCTCACTGGCCAAAACGGAAGTGATGGCGAAGCTTAGAATTGGTGGAAGAACCTCAGCTCGTCGACGTTCCGAATTCTTCGCAACTTCTGACATATCGGTGACAAGAAGGCCGAAGTAATACGAGGACAAGATAGCCAATGTCTTGTTGACGAAAGCGAGCAAGATCGAGGAGATGGCAATGATTTGCATCTTGGGCTGACCGACCGGCCAGACGTATTTCCAGAAGATGGAGAACTTTTTGACCCAAGGCCACCATCCTCCAAGCTCTGCCATTTCCATGTGTGCGTCTTGGTTGAATTTGTTGTATTTGTTGCTGGGTTCGGCGGTGAGGTTGGTTTCTATATCGGGGGCAGAATCGTTGTGTTCCTCGCCAGCTGTCAGGCTCTCAAGATCGCCAGACCTTCTTCTCAGTATGAAAAACTGTGAAAGAAGTGCGGTGAGGCAGAGAACTCTGATGGCAGTGACTAGCAGGCCAAACGAGGAAGATTGAAAGGAGCGATGCTTGCTGGATGGGAACATTATCAGTCCAATGCTTTCCAACCAGAAGCCAATGATCCAAGAGCCCAAGTGAACATGCGAGAGGGTCTTTGATTGTTCGTAAAAAAGACTCTCCAGCTGTACAAAGTACGCCAGGGCAAATACGACTGGAGAACAGAAGGGCAATACATCTGGGAGTCCTGTGTGTTTAGCTTCTGTAACAAACACGATGGCAGCCTCTAACATATATAGTCCCAGGAGCGATCCCAGGAGTAGAATGAAGGGAGCAGCTGCAGTGATTGGAGTTCGAGGCTGTTTGAAAATGGGGAATAGCGAAGACAATAAAACTACGGCAGCGCACGAAATGTGCAGTTTGCCTATGATCGTTGAGTAAGCCATCGTTGAATTTGTAAAGGATAAAAGAGAATGAACGATAAGATATCGAGATCTTTGAACATGAGCGTGGTTGCTTGCAGGCGGAATTAAGTAGGCCGCGAGGGCCTGAGTCTCGGTCTGTTTGTTTCCCGAGTCCGTAGACCAATCCGGCCCAGCTGAAGCTTCAGGGTCGTACAGCAACGTGTGGATAGTGTTGAGCGTCTTGCGCAGGTAAAGCTGCCCGATGTAAGAGTTGCGGACGCGGACCGAGAAGTCGGGGTCCATGAGCGCCATGTTGGGCCAGGGCATCTGTTCTTAATAGTCCTGACACCTTGACCGTGGGAGTTCAAGCTCCGCAATGATATCGCTGCGAAGTAACAGTCAAGTCAGTACAGGTTACGGAGTTGACGGCAGGCTAGGCTAGTTGCCACTTACTTTTCCAACTGCAGGCAGCTCCAGAACGCGAGGATAATAAGGTTGTCTCGCTTCTTTTCCGGAGGGTTATACACTTCCATCTTAAAGAAGCGGCTCATGTCGCTGTATAGTTAAGCTTCCGTCAGCCAGTGACTCCTAACCCCAATCCACCCTCACCAGTCTTTCATTACTTACCGGCGCATAATCATGTTCAGTGCTCGGGCGGCGTTGAAGAACATGGCGTTACTCTCCAGAACCCGACCCAGCTGGCCGTAGTACAGACCAGCAAAGATAGCCGGCGGCGGCGGCGGCGGCGGCAACGGTTGGGACTGTGCCATGGACAGAAGATGAAAGCTGATTCGGTAGTCCTTCGGCATCTGTTGGGGTCCATCATCGTGATAGGGTTGGTGTAAAGGGTGAGATGGAGCCGAGGGCGGGGAAGGTAGGCCGTTTGACGACGTGCCGGTGGTCGTGTGCGGCCGTTGCGGATGGGCGAGGTTCTTTTTGTGCGGCTCCCTCTTCGTGGTATCAGAGTCTCCGTAGTCGTTGTTGTTGTGGAAGGAAGGGCAGTGAGGGTGGGCAGGCGAGGGCGGGTGTCGGTAGTGGTCCTGCATGGGTGCGTAGGGAGGCTCTTGGTCATGGTGTTGTCCGTCGTCGGGTTGATGGTGTTGGAGCGCCGCGTGGGAAGGCGTTTGCGGCTGCGAGGAGGACGAAGGAGGAGGCGAGGGCGGCGGCGGTGGGTGGTGTATTGGCGGCAGTTGTTGATGCTACGGTGACCACGAGTTGGTGCTCGACAGACGGGGGCGTGTGTTCTCAGGCTGCCCCGGAGGATCCATGCTTGATGTCTATGTTCATGTGAACATAACTGCTTGTGTATAAAACAGTAGACGAGGCGAAGTAGGGTCAGGCCTGATCCGGGAGGAGGGAGTGAGGGGAGGAATCTGTGGCAACTCGGAAGAGTAGCTGTTCTCAGTCGCAAGTCCCAGTCCTGATCTCTGGTCCTGGTCAATCTCCGGTTGATCGGGCAGCGCAACGCGACGCAGACTGGAGGCAGTGGACGGGGATATGGAAGGGCAAACGAGAAGAGGGATTGGGAGAGAGCAAGGAGGAGTAGAAGGAGTACCAGAGGTGCAAGCAAGAAAGCAAGTAGCCTACGTGAATTGAGCGAGGGAAACAGAAGGGCTAGGTTAGGTTGAGGCGTGCGTGTGTTGTTCGGCTCTTATGGAGGGTTTGGCATTCGAAGAGGCGCGCGTGGCGCAACACGAAAGCCATGAATAGGAGAGGCTCGAGTGTTTGAACGACGGCAGTCCAGTCAGTCAGTCGATTGTGCCTGTGCCTGTGCCCGAATCTGTGTTGTTCCTGTCCTGACAAACGGTTGACGGTTGACGGCGGCGTGTTTGTACTGCGCTCTCAACACCATTTGCGGATGGTGTGTGTAGCGCAGCACCGTAGGCAGAGAGGGGGAGGGGTCTGTATTAGCAGACCGGTGTCAAAGTCAAACAAGAGGAGAACAAGGTACCTGTTGGTTCGCGTTGGCGGGGATCCAGGTATGTCGTTGGGTTGGGGGATTCAAAGGTACGGACAGCGAGGGGTGATGGAAGGTATCCGTCCGAAGTAAGAATGCTGCGAACAATCGCGCAGGGAAAAGCAACGTCGGCACCCGCCGCCCACTTTCTGGCTGACCAATTCTTTGCGCCGACCTGACTGGCGGCGCTCCACTTGCTCCAGTTCCCGGTTGGCACTCTCAGCCGAATTGCGCTAGCAATTTGAAAAGCGGAGAGTTAGAACGTACTGGCACGCGACGGGGGAGGGGTGTCAACTTTTTCCGCTAGCACCCGTTCAGGAATCTGTCGCAGGTTTGATTGGGAGAAGGTCCATTCCATAGAAAAGCAAGCTGTCGTGGACATTCATCCATTCACTCCAAGTCCGTTCGCTGTAGCTGTAAGACATGACGCTGACGGAGCGGAGTACATCTGATTATGTGATTGGCTAAGATCCCGAGATCACATCGGATGGAGACGACATGGCGAAACCCTGGCAGAGAGTGCTGGCCAGTACATGCTCTTACCCATCCTGCGCACCCCGCAAAACTCAACACAGAATCCACTACGCAGATCATTCTCGTGAAGCCCGAGTATTCGTACAAAGGTAAGCGATCCGATCAGTTGGTGTTTGCAAACCAAGTGCTGGCCCCCCTCATTGTCTGTGGTCCGGTCTGAGAACGTTGAAGGTCCCTGGAGCCATCCTCCTGTTACCGCGAATCTTTCCAAGTGTCTCTGGCATTTGCGTGGATAACATCGTTGACCGACTCACGAAAATCTTTGTACGCGTTGCCCATTTAGGTGCAAACTTGGCTACAGATTACATAGTCTTACGTCAGATAGACTGATGATAATACATGCATCACAATGTATCCTCAATTTAACGACTGGCGCTGCAACAGGCAACGTGACCATCTACCAAAAAGCTGCGTCTCCTCGACTGTTCGCTGTGCGGTTGAGGTTGTGAATTTATCAGTGTGTGAATGTGCAGAGCACCAGATACAGACGGGCGCATCACGGACGATGACACCGAAACAATGATAAACGGAGAATGCATCAGTTGTCCACTGCATGGTAGAGAATGCCCCAATGTCGCACACTCCCAATCGTCCTAGCGCTTGCTCTTGGCACCAAGTGTCATAGGCGTCCAGTTCTAACCATTTCTGGAGGCGCTGGTCACAATCACCACGGGGGGGTAGGTCAGATTGAGTGATGCGATAAGCAGCCAGATCTTGCGCGCGTCGACTTAAACCCGAGGGGCACAGGGGCAACTGTCCTCTGCATCCCCTTGTCGGATCATGCCGCTCCATTGTTGCCCTGGCCAGTGGACGTCCTCGGGCTACTTGAGAGTACTGTGTACATCGGTGAGCGGCAGGGCTGGCAGAAGCGCAACGTCACCCATGTCACTCCTCGCACGCCCACAGCACTTGTCGACAAAAACACACCCCCCGACCTGCGCGGCGCCACCCCCTTCGCGAGCCGGCGGGTCGGATTAAGGGTGTGCTGGTCTCAGCGGAACGCTACTTTGCTCAGCAGGGTGTGCCTTTGGTGAGGTGGGGTGCTGTTTAGAGAACAGCAATTTCTGTCGACGCGGGGTGTGAGGACTCGATGCATGGGGGTCATCCGCCAGCTGTACCCTGAAGTAGTCCAACCACGCCCGCCAGCTAGGGCTGCAGTCCAGCAGCTGCAGCTGAGAAGGGACAGAGCCATTCTCGACAGGGACCGCACCGCCAGGTCTGGCTAGCATTATCACACCACCAAGGCCGCCTCGTCTCAAAAGGTCGACTTCCTTCTCGGCCTGCACGTTGTTCCTGTTCGAGGCACGCATGGGATGGCATGAATGTTCAAGCGGTGACCGAGATTCAAACAGAAGAGACTACACAATCACCACACTCAGTCGCCTTAGCGGGGCGCAGAAAGGCGGGCGTGCCGCGATTGGCTGGGCGGTCTGGTGGAGCACCTTCCGCAAAGCGCAACGAACCGGGCAACGGCTCCTTGTTTGCTGTGTTTTTGGGTGCAGCACAAGTTGTTGGCCGCGTGCACATTCCTCGTCAGACAGCAGAGCGTTGGTAATCACACCCGAATCAAGGTGCAGTATCTTACAATTTGGACAAGGCCAGACTGCGAGCAAAGCAAAGCTGTCCTCGGACGTGGTTGAAACATAAATAGCCATTGACGCCCAGAAGTGGACGCGCTTGAGATCACCCACTTGTCACACTCCCGCAACTTGCCTCTCCAAACCCGTCGCCGTCACTCCACCGCCATGGACCGCTATCCTTGCGTAAACCGATACAAACACGGCGTTGACTGCCCCGGCTGGGTCAACGTGCACAATGCTCGCTGCGAAGACTGCGTTGTGGTGAGTAGTTCTGCCGGCAGAGTTGGGTCCGCCGCTGACGCAGCTCCAGTACAACCGATAGGTCAGAAATTTTACGCCAGGTCTCGAGGGGCGGCGGGAAAGGAAACGGATACTAAGATGGGTGGAGACGGAGATGGGTTAAACACATAGTAATAACGATGGTGTCGTATTCTGAATCAGACCCTCCAGCATCGTTCCGAGAAAGCCCAAGTTTGAAAGATTGGCTACTGAGCCTTGTGCGCGGATGGCCGTAAGCAACACATCCTAGATTGCGCGGGGGAGCCGATTCTAGCTCTAGCCCGCTCTTCGAATCCAGTTTTGGATGACAGACTAAGAAGCAGTCTCCAATAAAGGTGCAACGAATCATTATGGATCTATTGAAATGGCATTGTTATTCCAGTACACGTGTAGCGTGGTGCTGTGTCAGCACCCGACGCATGCTGATTTTCCCACTCATTTCGGTGTGAAATCGCACACGGCGAAAAAGGATTGGCGACCACCGGAGCTGGATGCGGCGCCGTTGGTCTAGCCACAAGATGTTCTAACAGGCTGTTGGCAGTAAGACGCGTCGGGATGTCTTCAGGCCGGAATGTGGCCGATACGCCCAATCGCTAAGACGTCCCACTGGGTCTGCCTACCGCAAGCCAGACTACTAGCCCGCCTTCCTCACCAGCAGTATACCGTCGCATGGTTCCCTCGGGCGGGACCCTCAAAGAGTGTGCTGCCTGCCTTCCTTTGGCAGTTTGTTGCTCGTCCAGGCGAACGGGTCCCTAGCCGCATGGATCGGCTGTTTGTCGCTCTCAGTAGACCTCTGGTTAAGATGGTCGAGGGCTTCAAGGACTTCTCCCAAGAGCCTAGAAACATGAATTCCGCGCTCTCGACGCAAATCATGGCGCACGAATTCTCATCACCAGAGCAGGATCCCTTGCGAACGCCATTCCCTCGCCATCCACACGGACACATGAGGAAGGCTCCAACTCATCCGCACACCTGTGTATCGTGCGTTTACCTCACAGCTCGGGGCCGGGACGAATCATGTGAAACTTGCTAGGCCGACTCGAGCTTTATCTGTGTTTCACTGTGGTTCTTTATTTGGATGAGGATGAGGGTGAATGGTCGAGACTTGAGAGAAATGGGAGAGAGATGTGGTCACCCGGCTTGAGCTGTGGGTTTGCCCGTTTGTAATCGGGAACATGGGGGCCATGTCTGTCAGCCCGAGTTTCTCTCTTCGAGTCTTCTCTCACTCTCATCTCCGTGCCGTCGGTATGCATGTCAACGGTGTCGCTGCTCATGACTTTGCTGACGACATCTCGCCCAGACCTCGGTAGCTTCCGGTAGCCTGGATCTGCGGCTCCTGGTCTCTTTGATCCAACCATGAAGACTCATCTCAATTAATTTGAGTTGAAATTGAACAAGCCAATGGAACCCCCGGCACATGTCGTTTTACCAAGGGTTGTGGCGTTTTCTCAGGGACGTTGAAGGATTCCCATAGGCCAAGCCACATGCACTTCAGTCAAGCCAAATTGAACTCAACCAAAATTAATCGAATCAATCACAGGCACTCCGACATCAGCTTCAAGTAGAAAAGGCCGCTTGCCCTCCTACATAAACTTAAGTCTTTTCCTTATGAAGCGGAACATAAACATCTCACTAGAAACTCGAGCTCCAAATCCCATGTCACTGTCTTTGAGCCCCTCTTTTCGGCTTAAGGATAGGCTCCCCGTCGCCTCCATCGCCTTCCCGATCTCAGAGCCCGATGCGGGCAGTCTGAGCCTCGGATATTGAGGAATTGGATCTTTCTGTAGTTGGAGGACGCTGCCAAATCGGTCCAATACAAACCTTCTTGTCATTTTTGTGGACAACAATTCGACGATGGCCCCGACCACAAGCGTGCGGATCACAGCCCCAAAGACTGTCTCCGTCGCCAATAGACTCGCGCTGATCCCCAAATACGAGACCCCGAAGACGGCTTCGACAAACAAACGGAGAACGATGTATTGATAGCGGCACGCAGCTCAGCTGAGAACTGCAAATTGGTGTGGTAAGCACTGTTCCCAGCTGCTACTGATACAAACTAGCGTCAACAATAGATGTCAGTGACCAAGATGGACTTCCTCGGGATGTAGAGCTCTTCGCAACATACCTTTCGGTCTCTTTAGAGAATTCGGTGTCTCCGAACAACACGCCGGGGACAGGAAAGGGTGACAGCGTGATGGTTCCAGATGCCTGTCCCAGTATCTTCAACTGGGAGTGGCAATAGCAGCAGGCGCATCTGGAATGATCACGTCGCCATCCTCTTCTCCCTCGCTCTGCTGTGAGACAATGTCGCCTACATCCATCTCGATCGCGCCGGCACACCGAATTCCCTCGTGGCCCGATCGTATGTCAGCCAGTTCCCAGACGAGGCGAGTCGACAACCCAACCAAAGGCACCGCTCGCGGCGCTCTTGGGCCATCGAGGGGACTTCAAAGTACTTCTTCTCGTCGTCGTCGAACTTGGCCGTCGTAAACCAGTCGTCAGGGTAGTACTTATCAACCCACAACAACCCCCGCTGCGCAAAATCCTCGGGCAAAGGACGAGGAGCTTCCTTGTCATGTCTTGGAAACTCCTCCGATTCGATCTTGTCTACGGACGGGCACTTCGCCATGAGCGAGTTCAATGTGTATGATATAAGCTTCCATGGAATCTTCTCTTCAATGTACCCCATTGCAGTCGGGAAGTGTGACAAATGGTGGAGGAAGGAGAGGGTGACATGCACATAGGGGCTGACGTTTGGGTCGCCGAAACGGCGGAAGACGACATTGTGAGTTCGGCAGGCGAAGTCGAGGGCGTCGAGCTGCTTTTGGCTTGCATCGCAAGTCTCTTTGTCGTCCATGTGGACATCAGCGTCGTCTGCACGACCCGTCTTGGTGGCTCTCATAACAGAGTTCGACTCGCTGCCGTACTCAAGAATGGCGTTTGCAAGGGCGATGCCAATGTAGTAGCCGCTATCCAGCCAGCGCTTCGTGTTGCGTGCAATGTAGTTGTCCAAGTGGTCGATAAACCCGCTTACAGACGGCGCCAACTGATCCATGTTCTTCCCGGAGAAAAGAATGCCGTGAGCGCGGACGAAGGCGGCGTCAATCTCTTGCAATCTCGTTGGAGAGCCATTCAGATGCGGGTCGAAGAGCGTCATGATGGACTCGCGTGCTGAGAGAAACGGCACAGGCACACAAAGCGATTTTGAGTAGTAGAACAGCTGCTGCAGGCCGTTTGGGCGCGCAAGAATCGCAAGGTGATGGTACAGCCGACCAGTAGTAGGAGCCTTGTCACTCGCCTTGGAGTACCAGTGACGGCTCACGGATGTCCAAACCTCGCGATCTCCAAGATCGTCATCTTCTATCGCCATCCTAATCACAAGACAAGTTACTAAGAATCACGTGTTAAATTCCGGCGAGATGCCGCATACCTGTAACGTCCAAGATCGCCCAGACACTCAATCCAAGTATCCTCAAAGGTAGGGACAGTTTCATAGAGCAGTGCCATCATGGAGTAAGCCAGATATATGAACGCAAGCATATGTTCAAGGGATGCTGGCAACCGTTCTCGGAGCAGTTCTAAAAACGAGTGTATTCCATGACGCCACATCCTGGCCGGCATCGCATACTTGCTTGCCAACCGCCGTAGGGCTGGGCTTGCAGATGGGTGTTGTGACGCGAGGAAGAAATCATGATGTTCATGAAGAAGAGTCCGGTGTAAAGCGATCAATGCCTGCCATTGTTCGTTGTTGAGTTTGGGGTTGGTTTCTTTGTTGGAGCTTTGCGACTTGACCACCTCGATACACTTGGATTCGACCATAACAAGGCCTGCGTAGATGCCTTTGACTTCAGCGACAAGCTGCTCTTGACTGATGGGTCGTGTCTCGGGTTCCTTGATCATCACTTCCGAGTTGTCCGGCTTCGAGGCCGGAACCCGAGGGGAATCGGAGGCATCTCCGGGCCGTTTCGCATCGGCACGTCGAGGAAGCGGGTTGTCGTCGGTGGGGGTCCATAGCTTACCCTTCTGCTGGGTAGGCTCCCTTCGGAATTCGTTATCGGTAGAACGCGCAGCGTGATGGTTCGACTCCCGCGCACGGCTCCGCTTCGGGGCGACTGTCCTCTCGTCCTTGTTGTTTCTATGAGGTGTCTTTGAAGAAGACGTTTGATTCGGTGTTCGTTGTCTTTCGGGCTCGGGGGCCGGGGTACTGGGGCGAGGGTCGACGCTGGACGGCGTCGCCGATGGGATTGGATCAGACGGTGGTGGTTGGTCGGCTCGTGGCGGCGGTGGACGCGACCGAATCCTGGGCAATAGATCTCAGCCTCGCGTTAAGTAGGGTGCATGCAGCTGATGTGCTTACGACTTCCAAACCTCGTCTATCTGATCAGAGAGATTCTGCGCGGTCGGGGGCGGATTACTATCTTGCCCAACGGCGTGGTTGTCCTTGTAATGCTGCTGGACGTCGTCCCGCGACTCTGCTCGTAACTCATCGCCACAAACGGGACATTTGGTCCACGTCTTTCGCCGCCGCTCCCGTTCTCGCGCGCGAAGATGGTTGGTAAAGCCTTTGGTGAGGGCTGTGGCGGGTTCGGGGTGGTTACTCATTTCCGGTAGCGTGTTACTCAGCTGTATGAGTAAGCAAATCTTGGCCGTCGGGACGTTTCATACAGCTTAGAGTTCTGCTTTGAAGGAAAGAATTAATCGCTTCTGGGGAGTAACTTGTAGATTATATAGATTCTAGCCCGTTGGGATTAAAGAAGGCTGTGGTAGAGAGAAATGGGTGCGCTATGGAACGGATTCTAGGCATGGAAGCCATTGGACGTTGTGTGGTTGCCTTATGTACCAAAACAGAGCCACAAATTGGGCCGCGAACCACTTAATATGGTATCTATCTCCTTTCCATCCTCACCCTTCCTGTGCTCATATTCTTCCTCGATTTATTCTCACACCTTCTGAATGACGTGTCGATATTCCTCCTCAGCTGTCTGGTGACTTCAACGAACCGCTGTCTAGTATCTTCAATCCAGTCTGGCGGTCGTCGAGAATGTCTGTTTTAAAGTCCGATGCGGTTGATGATCCTCCTGAAACATTGACATTCGTTACGATTGAATCACATCTGTTGTAGGTAGATGCACCATCGTCTGGGAGACTCCCCCCTACGTTAAAGCAGGATAATCCGTCGTTGTCCCAATCTTTCAACGGCATTCAACATGAGGCTCGCCATCAGTCGAAACCGAGAAAATCAAGCTTAACCTCGAGACAGTGACACGCGATGTAGATAATTCTCCCAAGGGGTCGTCATCTTCGGCATCTGAGCCCGAATTCGAGAGATCATCGTTGACCATTAGTGGATGAATCGGGTGCTGGCCATCGCCTAGGCCGGTGGCTTGCTCAGAGGTTTTGCCTTGATCTTTCGAGAGATGGAAATCCTGACGAGGAAAATTTGCGAAACGGTTCGGCAATGTTTCTTCAAAGCTTCCTCCGATACCAGCAAGGATTGGTGCAGGTGAGGCTTGGGTCGCCGACACCGGGCTTTCAGATGGTAGTGGCAAGGTTGAAAGTAATCAAAATAGGGAGTTACAATGCATCGGGTTGAATAGAGAATATAAGGTGAGGTTTATAGAGAGGGGAAACAGCAGGACCGCTATTGTATTCACTCAAGCCTGATGCCACGGACGCTAAGACTGGTTCATTCTATTTCAATCGAGTTCAATTCTGCCGGACTGGCATTTTGCGTCGTTGGACCACTACCAAAGCCGTATGTGGGACGCCCTGAAAGATTTAAAATATGAAGAGGTTTCCAAGACACGCCACAGACCTTGGCAAAGCAGCATGACAAAGCATCTGTTGATCTGTTCTGTCTCTACGTAGCTCAATTTGAACGTGCTTTCATATGGACGTGAGCTGGCAGATGAAAAGAATTAATATGGGAATCTTGCTGCTTCTGGGATGACCAAGATGAGCCCATCAGCGCCGGTACAGAACAGCTATCGACACGGGCGCTCACCTACCTACCCTCGAAATCCACTAAGCAGCTGCACGACGAAAATCTACCTGCCCCAAGACATTCTCTTTCCACAGGAGTCGGGCACGGCCTACCGCACTCTGTGCCGTAAGCCCCTGTTCTCAAACAAGTGGCGACACGGGCCTAGCTACGTGTACCAAGTACCCTGCGACTAGCCGCCTTGCACTCACAGAGGCCAACCATGATACACCGACAGCTTTCCCAGCCTGCTGAATTGTTAAGTGGACCGGGGATACTTGTCCCTGTTTCGACAGGTCATTTGCGACCGCCCGATTTGGCGCTCCCAGCACAGCGAGACAGCTCACCGATACACTAGGCCGGCCCCGTGGTCACAAACCCCAGGCCTCTGTACTATGTACTTGGGCTTTGGCACGTCAACGGCGCTCCGGAGCCAGTCTCCGCACTGCTCAAAAGCGCGATTGGTCGCCATCTCACCGGCCAGCCCTGCACGACTAAGCACCCTGTCCTTCAAGCCAAATGGAGGGCCGTATCAATACAGCCACGCCGTTTGAACATCATCCGTGTAACATCCACCCACCCCACGAAGAGGTGCCTTGTTCGACACCAATAGCCCAACTCCAAGACAGCATTTCCCACTACAATCAGGCGAGAGCAATTGAATGCGGCTCGGCGGGTCCAGACAAAGCATGTGAGCCAAACAGCGTTCATCTTGCCCATTGCGCGTCGGGTACGCTGAAGCCCTCGTACTCGATCCAAGACCACCACCCTGATTGCGGTGCGCCCAGAGTCATGGATGGGCCGCCATCTAAACTGATGGTCCGTCGGATAGGGGCTTGTCCATTCAGGGAAGTGCGAACCAAAGCTGTCAACCACCATCCGTAAAAGGAAACTCAAGGCTGTATTGACTGGAATCATGGCCTGTGCAAGGTAGAGATGGACTGTAGTGTCCTTAGCCAATCGCGGGATACCCGGTGACATGGAAATGAATGCGCCCCACTGGAATGCCTGGGAGCTCATTCATCGTTCGACACAGAATGGTGTTCTATTGGCAGGATGGTTCAACAAGGCCGAATGGCTCCGAGGGCTTGGCGGGCACGATCAGCGCACCAACTAACCGGCTAATGCGGGCTCATCTTGCTGCTGTCATAGCGGGGAACTCTTTGCGAGCTTCTGCGCCATCAGTTGTCCCTTGTGAGTTGTGTTCTTTGCTTTCATCAAGCCTCTTCCTGTGGCTTGCTTGGAATTCCAAACGTCGCCAGCAACCAGTGTTCACTCGTGCGATGAGTGCCTCTTCTTATAACAGTCAGGGTGGGACCTGGCAAGAACGTCTGGAAGGTATACATCTCGCCGCAACACAACCACTGGCTACAATCTGACGAATTGTCGTAGATGCATGCCGTGAGGCTAATATTTTGCCTCCCGTTTTCCAGATTTTCTCAGACAGGCGTGGTATGCTGTTTGCCTAGTCACTCCGTGTGTTCTCGGGTTGACGTTACCTCAACAGGGGGCCGCACCGCTTGGTCCAGCCGAGTAACCGTTCATGGACGCACACTCTCGGCGCGATTCTGGTATGATGGAAAGAACCTGAACAACGCGAAGGAGGACGCCGCAGAGATGGCGCTCAACTACTTGACCGGCTCAAACCCCAGCTCGCCGGCAAATAGCAGAGGTAGTTGGTAGCTAGACGATGCAGAAAGAAATTTGTTATAGGAGGGGAGACACCCAGTGCCCTCTCACTACCGATTCAGTTTGCTCCTCATCCCTTCATCCTGTTTTTATTTCATGATGATAGAAATGAAAGCAGTCTCTCCTTGGATAGTATCTCGAGCAAGTTGATGATGGCATATGGGAAGCGTTGTAGGAAGCGTTGTAAGAACAGGTCTTTTCCGTCTTTCCGCCTTGTCTACGGTGCCAACAAAACCATCACCTTCAAGCGACCAGAATTCCCGCCACGCCTAGTCACAGGATCACTAAGCTTAAGGCCAGAATTTGAACCCTCCCAATGAGCCTGGAATGACGGGGACGCGAAGCACCTTCATCCAATTTATACCACGTTCTTTTTCTTTCATGCATTTAGTATGACGATCCGGGTTGTCCCCTAAGTCATTGACTGGTTTCCTAGCTTTTGCCTTCTTCTTAACCCCGTTCAACGAGTTTCATTCCTTAAGTTGTCCATAACTCTACGCTTCAGAAATAATCTATCCTCGGTCTTGCTCACTCATCTTTGCCTGACGGCAAGGCCCTCTAGATACATGACGCAACCCAGGACTGCGTCAAATCAACGACGAATCTGAAAACCACGATCCTAGGTCATCTTCTGCCTCATGTTCGACACAAGTACCCCAAGGGCACCATCATAACCACCATAAAGTCGCCGTAGAGCATCATCAATACGGGTACCCACTGGTGAGCAACGTGTAGCAGGTTACAGAGAGATGTACCACCCTTGTCACCTGGTTTCTCCGGTGACAACCTATTCTTTACTTGGATCGGAATTTAAACGGACCACAAACTCGGCCTCTCCGACGAGCCTTCCTTGCGCAAATAGGATGAACAGCTGAAGAAGGCGGCCTTCAACGGCGGTATTCTGTACTTTTCCATAAGGGCCAAGGCCAGGAGTTCCGACTCGGTGCCGCCGACAACAAGAAGTCAAGGAATGATATGTCGATAACACGCCCGAGATGCGCATATTGCCTCCTTAATCGTCGCATCCAATGGAGATAGAATTTCTCGATCGTAGCCTCATTTCCTGTCGTTGGACCTTCCTATGGCAAGACTCTTTGGCTTCGTCGACGGCTCCTTTGCCTTCAAAGATTTCGCCTCGCATCAACTAGCTGGTGGTTAGAATTTTATTGACTTAATGCGGTGAAGAACCCCCCTTCCCCCATCGTGAGGCTTGACGGAAATCAACGGTGCCTTAGGCTGTTCTCGTTCTAGTGTGTGAATTGCACATCAAAACAGGGTGAGAGTGCGACATGTGTCAGCGCGAGACTCACTCGAAAGCTGACGGGCTTCCACTGTCCACAGAAAAGCAGGCAGTCAACATTCACCCTATTTCCTGCCCATTCAAGCGGCCGAGGCTGGAAGACATGTCGTTGAACAAGTATGACTTGATTGGCTGGGCTCCCGAGATCACGTCCGATGGAAACGGTCCGGCAAAACCTCGGCAGACTGTGGCGCCAATTTCATCCTTGGCAGGGTAAATGGGGTAGCGCTAACATTTGTTAGAGTGAATGCAACCATTGCAGCACTGGCCAGCAGCTCCATATCCACATTCACTTTTCGCTACGGCTGGGGTAAGTGTATCATTTTACACCCCACCCCTGCGTCACGGCGGCAGGCCCGGAAGGAGAGGTATTTTAGCAATGCCCCAATCCGCTTTTGGACTCGCCGGGGTCTGAGGGATAGCAGAGCAGTCGGGACCCTGTGCGACGACTGGAGCATCAGGAGACGCAGGCTGACTCTTCAAGGAGATCTTTATGGCATCTTGTCGTTGTGCAGAAATGCAGGCCAGCAAAACCGATATGCATTGCAGCAATTCCGCGCATGGAACTTGGTCGAGTGGCTTTGAACGTAAAAGTGAGTCAAGCCCCAACTGAACACGCAGGGCAGCCTCGCGTATTTCCTCATCCGTAACTCGACAGCCCGGTCCAACCATCTGGCTGCGTGTGAGAGAGAAAACACAACTAAGCATACCTACCATTAATTGGCGATTGAAAGAGCGGCGTGGCCATGATATAGGAGCAGCAACGCGAGCATGGGCCTTCAGTGGTGTGCTGATGTGGTGAACCAACCCAGCTGAGAACGCCTGGGCAATTCACGACTATGAGTTCATTTCACGGCGCATGACCGGAGTGGGTCGTAGGAGCTCCCTCGTTGGTGTGCCACTCCGGAACCCCCTCCGCCGCCAGGTGAGCCCGGACGTATGGGGCCACGCAGGCTGCAGAGATAGGGCGCTGTGGTACAATTTTGAAGTTACAGATTTCGCCGATAAATCGATCCAGGGGCAAGTTTCGGATTGGCCGGTCGAGCGTATTGAGACACAACATTGATTGGGCGGTCCTGCGTCGTGGCCGCCGTCTTGATTCGATCGAAAAACTGGAACGCCTTGTCATTTTCCGGGCAGATGTCATCGTCACAATGGAGACGGAGGTCAAAGTCCACCATTTGCAAGACCCCGCCTGGTTGAAGGTGCCTAGCCCAATCGCCCGTCAGTCCGCGTCAGTTTGGGGGAAGAGAGGCGCACCCACAGCCTGTTCCAATAGATGTTTCACGTCTTTGAAGCAACCAGCAGTCCCTGCAACTCGGATGAGAGTGAACGAATGTTTCCATTTCCACTGCTTTTCGCAGTTGTCAATTTGAAATTCGCAACTGGGGGGGGGGGGGCACTACTGATGTCAGCCAAAATCAGAGCCTGGCTTGTCGCCCACTTACTAGCGGGGCTGGATCGGTCGAAGGTCAACGCCAATAACCTTCGCCCCAGGATGGGTTGCCGCTGCGTTTGTCAGCAGTTGAGGGCAGCAAGATTTGTTTCACCATTTACCGTAGTCAATTGCCCATTGTCCGGTTCCCGTACCGATGTCCAGGACTCGAACCGGATCTCTTTGGTCTGATTCAGGGAAGTAATTGCCTTCGAAGGCCTCTTTGAACAGCTTATTCTGAAAACCTGTAGATTGTTTTTTAAAGCCTACACTGGTTTCTCAGAAGACATCTCTTACCTAGCCGTCTCTTGGCTCGCTGCAACACCGTGAGCATGTATCATCAAGAGGAGCAACGAACTTACGTCGTCTGTGGGACAGAAATAGGCTACAACGTGTCGGCGTGGATGTTCTGAATATAGACGATATGGATCGATACCTACAGTTTCCTGCCACCACATTCTACGGCCAGCCGTTTTCACCCTCAGTTTCATGAATTTCTGTGTCAACGCTTCCTATTTGCGACTTCACACAAGTCAATCCAATGTCGTGGGACCTGCGCGGCTGGTCCAGAGCCTTTTTGGCTTGGAGCTCACTCACTTCGTCGTCTGAAGAACCAATGGCGGAGTCATTGGAATTGACATGGTTTTCGGGACCAGCCGCTGGCAAAGCTTCGTCTAGAGGCCCAATGTGAGAATTGTTGTACTCAGTCGCTGGCGAGGAGGCCCCGGAAGGTACATCGGAGTCGCAAGTCGTTGCTAGCGAGGGGACCTCTGAAACTGTCAAAAGATCCATGTCTCTTTCTCAAAGTGCCTAGTCTCTTGTCAGCTGCTGATCATTCAATCGCACTTCAGTTGCGTTGGCTCTCATATCGGGATGAAGGCTATATAAGCCATCTATATGAGAAGGTGGCCCGTGAGCTATGACGGACCCAATCTTCAACTCATTTCTTTGTCTCTGCCGCAATGGTTTGCCAGGAGCGGGTCCAATCTGACGCTCGAGTCTCAAATCTGCCATGGGGATGGCCTCAGGAAGGTCAACCACCACTGCAGGGTATCACGAGTAGCCTCATAAGCCCCGTTTTCGTGCCACCCTGTGGCGAATTCGGGACGTGGCGAACAGCGCCGGCTCAGTAAGTAGGCCCGGGTGGTCACGACAAGCCCTCCAGTGCACCTGGCGGTCTCGTCGACACTCACGCTGAAGAATCTGCTGTTTCCGGGGCTCCTGGGGCGGGTTCTGGAACGAGGCATAGGTGCTCTGGAGCTCCCCTTAGCAGCCGACGTGATTTCATCCGTGCGAAGAGTCTTCTACCTGGCATGAGGTCCTGAGGCCGCACTGGCGTCCGCCCACGCTCGACTCACAGTAACGGCCGCAATCCCAGGGCTGGCTGTCTGAAGACGACTGCCTCTGCATGCGGGTGGGCCCTTGACACCAGTAACGCTCTTGCACCAATAGGACACCTTTACGAGAGCAAGTAGCCCAGTATGCCGGCCCACTGGCATGCATTGGCAAAACAAGACTGAGTGAGGAGAACACGAGCTGTGGGGCTGAATGCTTTGTACACACTGGGGGAATCTACTTCTGTCTGCGATTAGGGGGTTTCTTTTCTCGGCCGATTTTATCGACGCCACCATCCACCAGTCTGCCTTCCTCTCGCTGTCTCCGAACCCACGCCCTATTCCACGGGCTCTCAAACCGAGTCGCTCTGCTCAGCGTGTTCTCAAGCCACGATGATATATCTGGACTCAATGCACAGGTAGTGCCACCAGAGACCTCGCCCTGGAGTTGCTTTTCTTGCCAGAGTTCCCTGGAAGAATTTCATGCACTGGGAATCCGACATGTTCGTCACCATCGTCCGACTCCAAGGTGGGGAATGAGAACAGGGCTTAGTCCTACGACCAGCCGCAGTTGATTCATGTCATGTGACCACACCCTAACAGCAAGAGTGCCCGATGCTGTCAGCGTTGTGTCATGGTGTCCATGGAAGTCTCTGGGAAATTGGAGTTGGATATGTTGAGAACGGAATCTTCGGCGTGCTGCTGCGAACCCTCGTAGCTACCGCCAGCACGACAGCACGTTCTGAGTGCCACAGTGTCATAGTCTGGGACGGCAGCTCATCCGGCAAATCTGCCTGTGTTGGAACCTTGGCCGCTTCCAGGCGTTGTAAAGCTGATAAGCCATGGCAACGAGGAGCTACCGTGTCGGGGGAATTTCCGGTCATATTTTATCACCGCGGCGTAGGTGTGAGTGGGGGAACAACAATCCCCAGACCTGACCTGGAATAAACTGGCGAGAGTGCGCGGATGGCCGGCTGGGTTGACTGGTGTTCGCTACTGTGCTTGGCTTGAGCCCGACGCCGAACGGGCACCGTTGACTAGATGAAGTCTTATTTGGGCATAGCTTGTCAATTTCCGGCGTGTCTTGTACGGCAACAGATTGCAGTGGGACCAAGTTGGGGGACATTTTCAAACACTCTGTTTCCTCCCACTGTGGCTCAGGGGTGCCTTGCAGCGCCGGGCATCGTCTGATTTCACCCCGACCGCTCTGCAAGACCCAGCTAGTCCCTGCTTCACCAGCCATAGGCGGCCGCGTCTTGCGAGGTGGACGCCAGTCGTCCTTTAAACTACGACCTGCACGGCGGGGGTCTCGTGAGCTTCGAATCAGTTAACACACCTACAACTGTTGGTACCTTGTGTCGGCGCAGGTCCTGGTGCGCCAGTCTTGGGCACAACGAAGGTCCAGGGGATAGTCCCTGCGTAAGTGATTGTGATGGGATATTCCGCATGCATGGTTCAACGTACCCCGCTCATTGGATCAAACGAGGGTTTAGTAGGAGCATGGAATCGGCGATCAGTTCTCATCAGGTCGGCCCTTGGCATCGCAGACGCCCACGCGACGCTGACGGATGCCTCGGCAAAACTGCTTGAAACGCGTGGTCAGGGGGTAGTACTGGAGGAGAGAGCGAAGGCGAGAGGGTGTGGCGAGGGGGCCAACGCCGAAACTTGGTCGCAAACGACCTATCCCTGGTTCAAGCCCTCGGGGCACGGTAGAGGGCAGGCAGGAGCACACAGTACAACTCTGTTGACGCTTGCATCAGTATGGTCTGGAAGACGGCGATGAGAGGCTGATGAAAAGTGGGATTGTATTAATTTCAGAGTCACAGTGTTCAGTAACTTCCACTGCCGGAGAATAAGTGCTGCGTTTTAGAGCTGCTGGTCCATCCCTGGGGCAATAGAGGTATTATCGTACTTAGAAATGCGCTCGCTGCTGCCCAACCTGTGAAACTGGCAACTGAGGAAACCAAACCGAGGGCCAACAGGTTGAGCTTTGAGAGTGTTCAAAGAATCTACCGGGCTCAGTAAAGGAAGGGAGAGGCGGGCGCTGAGACAACATGATGTTGTTATTGGCTTGCGGTGCATACAGAGGCGCTTGCTTGACATCCATCGTAGAGGGTGAGGCTGGTAGCGTTGACGGGATCTCCATCAGGCCCAGAATGCTTTCTTTGATCCTTTTTCTCTCCCAACTCGGTAGCACTCCTGATCCGTCCTTTTTAAGTTCCCTCAAGACTGAGACAGGGGCGCTGTAGTACACAAATTGTTTGATGGCCAACTTGAACTGCTGGTGCAGCTGTTCCGGGGCCGTGCCACTTTTGGCTGGGCTTTCAGCGTGAAAAACCTTGTGATAGTCGACCAAAAGATTCATCGACTCATCTGTGAGCTGAAATGCGACGTTCATTCCCCATACCATGTCGACAGATAGGACGTAACCCTCCACGAGGACTTTTTCCTCTATGAGGTCCCTCAAGTCTATGTCCGGGATGGCCTTGGGGATTCGCGGCACCATGATTGATGTCAAGGTCCAAATGGCTTTAGGCGAGGACAAAAGCTCACGGAGGGCCATTTGAGGAGATCGGTCGCGCTTCTTTTTGATTCGCCTCAGTATCTCCTCCAACCAATTATTCATTTCGGAATCTAGCACCACAAAGGTTCTTCGATCTTCTTCATCTTTGGTGGACGGCAGGATTGTTCTCATTGACGGAATGGAGGGCAGGGCTTGGTTGGGAATTAGAAGATGTGGGCGAGGTGTTGCTCGGTTTTGCGGCATTTTCGGTGGACTTGCAGGTGTCTAGGCAACCCTGAACATTAGCTGAAGCGCTTCAAAGGTAAATGGATAGCCATAACAGCTGGCTATCAGAGTCTTCCACAGGCTCCCTTTTTATTTTCCACAACCCTGTCTGGGTTCATGATCATATGAGTGTCGTGTCTGCGGGAACCATGCGGCAACAGGGGTCACCATGAGAAATCAAGGTCCGCTTCGGTTGATATTGCCCAACATGTAAGGTCTGCCGGTCCGTTTCGAATGCGAGGTTTAGTGTCCCAGAGGAAGTGGGCTTCCATCTCTGTGAGAAGTGTGCGGGGTTGGGGAGCTACTGTCCCGTGATAACGTGGTGGAGGACAGGTCGAAGGAGATCCCCGGCCTTCTAATGGTTACAGGCGCAGCGACGCTCCGTTGGCTCCGTCTTGAACACGCTGATTTCGGTTGTTGAAGAAGAAACTTGATAGGTGGTCTAACGGTCAATGTGATGCCAATATTTTCGCAGTCATGATGATCCCGACATCTCCTGGGTTCACTTCGCGATTCACTCATTTTGTCCACCCTGTCAGAAAACCACACGGGTAGTCGATTCAGCTGTTATCTTTGACACATGTGTCCAATTGCACAGTCCATCGACTTTCCTTCACAAACGAGCTTTCAATCCGATGATCTAGGGGCTGGTGACTGTCACACCTACATCGATCAAGCTCGGAAGAGCTGTGCCTCCAGCTGAGAGTCGAGGTGCCAATGAAGTTGAGGACGCCAGAAAATGGCGATCGTCATCTTCAAAGCAGCCTCAGAGGACTTCGTCATCGATTGGTGTGAAACACCACGTCCTTGCCTCGCGGGGGACCGTCAGTTGGCTGCCTTCAGTAATCACGGATGTTGATCGGTTTGACTCTAGTCTCTGTAATTTCCGCCCTGTTCGTTCTTTCCAGCGGGTACTCTCCGGTGAGCTCGCCAGGAGACGTACGCGACTACGGCCCGGTGAGGGTCTGCTAAGAATCACCTTCTATGCCCACTCAAAGTAGCCACAATCTCTTTCAACTCTTGGCGAGTTAGGCTACCTTCAAGAGGCAGGCGTCGATCTGTCGCATGACTAGGTGCTTGACTTGCAGGGTGAACCGATCGGTATCGGCCGTATGTGAATAGAAAACGCGCGCCGCCCGATGCAGACCGAATGCGAGAGTTTTCGGGTCCTTCAATCAGCAGCGGCCTTGGGCTTGCCTTCTGTCCTTCATCACAGCAACGGAGAGCCCCGCCAGATGCTATACAGCCTACTACGTACACTGTCTCGCAACAGCCCGAAAAAAAATCCTCGGATTTCTCAGAAACCTTCTGCTATGTTATCGACAGATACATTCTATCTGCAAGCTTGTTAGCAAGGGAGTTCGGGGGCCCCCTTGGGTTAGGTCCTTCCGCAACAGCCTGGGGCGTGTAAAACATCGACATCGCCTGACCGACCCTGTTAATTTCTCATTTCTCATGTCTGCAATCGAGGCCCCGAACATGCTGCTATCTCAGAGTAGTGTCTGGGTCGGCAACCAACAGCGCGCATGGGCGGAAGTACAACGCCAATGCTCCAACGCGAACGGAGCGTACGGTCCAAGTTGGAACAAGGAGTCAAAGGGCTGGATGCCAATCTCCGTCAGCGGCCTCGCCAGTGATGGACGCTACAGGGCCGCTTCAGAGTTCGCCCGAGCCTCCCGTCATGCCCCGGGTCTGACGAATCCAACCATACCTTTTCCCACCTTGTCCGTCACGACAGGCTTCGCCAGCAGCCTCCGCCCCGCAGTTACTGAGCACGATCTCTGCGGCCAGGTTCCACTCACAACGAAATTGTGTTGGTTGGACGGATTGCATTATCCCGGAGTTCCTTAGGTGTTGAACTGCGTAGGGGAAAGGAGGAAAGACAGCCATCCTGGGGATCCTGGAGGAGAAGGCCCGCAAAACGATGGTGACACCTTGATCAAAGAAACAAAGCACGCCGCTAATATAACCCCTACAGCCGCCCGGATGTAAACGCAGGCCTGTCCTTTCCTCTTTGGTAAGGATGTTTTCCCTACCGAAGCCGGTTAGCGGTCCTGGACTCAGGACCAGAGGGCGTTGCTCTAAGACACGTTCCGGGCCTTGGCTGCTGAGCTCGGTAACTGACCAGCGATGTCAGTGCTATACCATTTTAGTGAGGGTGTCTCCCTCGAAAATGGCTAATTCGGTTGGACGCTAGAATGTAAGTCGGCCCCTCTTGAATATCTACTCTGGTGGCAGGCAAAAGTAAAACCCCCTTGTGAGGTAAATGTGGCCGTGCTTCCTTGAATACCTCAGCGACGAGTACTTCGAGCTTCTTGTGCACATACAGCACAAATCTGTTCAGTGAGAGTCATGGAGCTTGTGGGTCGAAGCTCCATACTACCTGTTAGGGAGTTTAAACTTACCCCTAACACCATAGTAGTGTACTATGTAGAGTGCACTGGCGTGTAATTGTTCAATAGGTCATAAGTCTGAATACGCCCCGCATCTAACGGGCGTCCCAAGTCCCTCAAGATGTGAAAAATTGCGTGATTCAACACAGTAGGTGTACAACTCGGGGCATGTATCCTGGCCACCTCTTCTGCCCGTCTCCCCCGTCCGAAAAGGCTATTCATTCCGTAGCTCCTCGAGAAATTGAGAGACAGCCGGCCCACCGCCGAAAGCATCTCTTGATGACGTGGATCTCTTGCTTCTGAAAGTGGGGGAGATTGGCCTAGAATTGCACAAGCTACACAGCTAGAAACTTCCCCAGCAGTTCATGCCAATGTACGCCTTCCCATTCAATGGCTCAAATTAGATTCCTGTCACGAAAGTGGCAAATGTGAACAGGGACCTCGGCCTGACCTCAACGCCGACTGGCGATCTTGGTCTAGAGACCCCTGCGGCAGGGGCAACGTAATAGCAGGAGAAGACCAGCATGGCAGGCTTATCTTTTCCCAATGCGGGAAGTCGGGCGAAAATAAACCAACCAGCAGGAGCTCCTCAGTGCAAAGGCTGCCCTGGATATGAAACCTTTCGATCGTGTCATTCGTGCATGCCAGTGAAGCCAAGTCTTGCGAATCCCTAAACCGGCTTACATACGGCGTGCATGGTGTTGGTATGACTGGGGCATGTGGCCAGACCCAACATTGACGGGTCTGATGTGGAGGCTTGGCTAGCCGGCGAGCGAGAGTGACAGCTTGACGCTAGTTGCGGCTCTGGCCCCGGCCCCTGTCCGTTTCTTTCTGAACACTGTACCATGAAGGAGGGTGTCTCTAATACGACATGCATGTGGTGTGCATGGCCCCACCTGACGGGCAGACACCCCAAGTGACTCGTCTCTTTCGATATCCCTGCTGATACCAGGGACCCAGGGCGCTTGCACGCTAGCGCTACATGAACGGTGCAGCCTGTTTATCCGCTAGTTGAAAGTGAAAGCATGTCCACACTTATTATGGTAGGCACGATGCACTTCCTTGATGTATCCATCACAATGGAAGCTAGCACCTTGGCTACGTATCTCATTTGCACAATAGCCCTGCTCCGTAAGCCGTTTCCAGCGGGCCGCTGAGACGTACCTTATGTGAGGGGCATTGGTAGTATCATTTCGTCCGGCACATATCATCAACCAAATGTCTGGCAAACCAGTCGCTCGCCGACTGCAGCTGTCAGCCGGGCGAACTCTCACATTGGAGGAACCCTGCGTCTCGGTCGACTCAGATATGACAGGGATCATGGTTCAAAGAAAGGGCTACTGGGACTGGCTCGCGTGTCCTCGGGCCGGCCAATCGCGGACGTCCCACGGACCCGTGTCCGTCGGTTTCTGCGCGAAGCTGCCCAATTGACTTCTTCGTTGCAGCGTCTTCGTTATCAGGCGAGCTGCCGTGCGCGCAAACCGAGACGGCGAAAATCAACATCACGGGTCTCACGAGGACCCCTTAAACATTACCCATCATCACCGAACACCACTATGCGTGCAACGCGCCAGCCCGGTCTTGTTGTCTCGATATGCCGAATACCGTCCACCCTGACAGCATCGTAACGGTATGGGCTCGATCAGTAAAGTTCAGAGGGTCTTGGATTATGACAGGATTAAGGCGACCAGAGACCGCATTGGCATTTGGCTTCCGTCCACTGGGCGCCTACTTCGCAGCCTGTAAAGCAGTAGGCCCGGTTGCTGAGTCACAAGCGACCGTGTGACAACCAACTACCAGTGCTTCTTGTTTTGATTCCAGGACGAAAGGCAAAATAAAACATTCCAATCTTAGGATAAAGGTGGTGAAGATAGGTTCTCGTATGTATCTACAACTAACGGAGAACCAACATGAAGTAATTAGTTAGGCATCTGCCTCGGTGTTGGGAAAGTTGAAGGTGCTAGAAGTTACAAGAACTATGACGTTTTTATGGCTACAATTTATTATTGTCAAACTCTGCTGACTACCAGCCCTTAGAGTGGTAACTATTGCTTCCTATAAGAGGGGCGTTCTCGAGGTATTCCTTTAGGTTCGCCACGTCGTGAGAGGTGTGACTTCTCTTGAGGACAGCGTTGGCGGTCGACAACATCCACTGGCGCTCCCGGTAAACATCTCGGCGGAGAGACTCGGGCATCTCGTTCGCCAGCATATTGCGGCGCGTCGTTCGAGGAGTTAAGATGTCCTGGGAGTGGTTCTGGCTAGAATTCGCATGGATGGGCCGAGCGGCGGACCGAAGCACACCGTTGGTGGGCTGAAGAGAAGAGCGAATGCCGCGCTTCATCATCAGAGGCGCGTCATCCGAATCGTTGGGGGACACAACCAGCGTGGGAGGAGCCGGGTGGCTGGTGCGCGAGCAGGGGAGCGCTGAGGGAGATTGAGAGGCGATGTTGCCAAGGTCCTTGCTGGTGTGGTGCTTCTGCTCAATCATGAGCGTGATGAGTGAGCGGCGAGATGTCAGGTTGACCTTGGAGTCGACGCACTGGAAGAACGTCTTTTGATCGATGCTCGGGTTGGCTTTCTCCTCGATTTCATCTTCCCAGCCCGTCGATGCGTCGTCGTCATCAATGGCGGCCTCGTCAACGTAATCCGTATCGGAGTTCTCTGGGTCGCCGGACGTGACGTGGCATTCTTCGTCTCTGCTGCGGTTGCTCGTCCAGGAGTTTTGCCTCTGAATTCTCGGGCGAGTCTCGAGAGGAACGGACAGTGGGGTAAAGTCAGCGGCCTCGACGCCGTTCTCGGACTCGACACTGCCAGAGAGTGGAGGAGTGTCGTGTAATCCGTTGTGTTGAGGGATCTCTTTGAGTGGAATCGTCGCGGTTATGGAAGTTTGCCCCCTCTCGCCGCAGCAGAATGTTACACGGTTCCACAGGCGCCAACAGAGGCTCTCTAACCCGCGGCCCTTTTGAACAGACTCTGCGAAGACTGTAGCAAGTACGTCAGTGGTTGCCAGCTACTCTAAGTACTGGGCCAGGTGCGTACCAGTCCACATACTGCAGATATTCCTCGAATTCGAGGTGTCGAACTTGTTGACGACGTTGGTGCCGATAGTCAGGACGTCAGTTTGGAGAATGTACGGCATCGTGGGCGACGTCTTCTGGAGGTCTATACTCTGAAGCAAATTGTCGTAGGCAAGGCAACTTATTCTAGGCGAACACAAGAGCAAGAGCAAATGTAAACGAGTGATAGATTGTTAAAGAGATGCAACCTTTTCTCCTAGGGGGTTCTAGTTGATTTATCACTCCCATAGCCACGACTTGTGGACGGTACGATACCGCGATCTGGGACTGTCGCAGCAGATCCGCGACCCTGCAATCGAGCAAGGGAAAAGCGACGTCGTTTCCATTTTCGCATCCAACACACGCCCGTCATCTTTCTGGTTGGCCAATTCTGAGCGCCCACTGACTGACTGTCGGCGCTCGACCCGCTTAAGTCACCGGCTGGCACTCTCTTCAACGCGACTTGGTCGAGTCGCGCTAACGCTTCGGAAAGCGTGGGGGAAGAGTTTGCAGGGGTAGATTAGTGTTGGTACTCAACGGGCGGAGCGGGTACTTCCGACTGTGGGTTTCCGCCAGAACCCATTCAGGAAGCTGTCAGGGCTGGAACATAGTGGGTCATCAATCGGGCGAGATACAGGTCAGTGCACCCTGACGGTGTTTTGACCGACCCAGGGTGACAAAGTATAAATGCAACGGGTTGATTTGGCAAAGCATATGCCAAGGCGCATATTTCGCCGAGATTGGGGACTGCCAAAGGCAAGAGGGATCAGCTCTCCACACCAGCCAGCCCCGTGTGGCAGCATGCGAAGGAGCGGAAAATCGTCTCAGCTCGCAGCGATGATCTCTACGTCTCAGGGGCGGTCGATCCCTGGAGTAGGGCACATGGAGCCTGGGTGTGCCGCGTGTCTGGCGGATACTTCTGAATTCCCCCAGATCAACCTTGGTGTGGAAGCCAGATCTGGCGCTTGGTCGAGGTGGTACGTTGCCTGTAGGGGGCTGCAGGAGTGGCATGGTCGACTATCCTCCGCCAACCTCGTTTGCTTGTGGGCTGCAGCCCTAGCTAGCAGCGTGACTCGACGACACCAGAGTGCTGTACGATGTACACATACATCGTACATCAGAGACGATGGAGTTGCTAAACCCCACCCCCCTCATCCTCGTGTCAAGGGATCGCGGATCCAACACCCACACCCCATCTCCACAAGAGAAACACCTCAGCAGGTCTGGCAATGTTCCAACAAGGTCACCATTCGATGCACCCCACCCTCCCAGTCACTAATTAGCCCTTCAATCCAGTGGCAGGTAGGATGGCCCACGGTGCCCGGTCCACGAGCCCAATGCGCTTGACAACTCAAGGCCGGAGACACACCAGCATTGTGAAGGACAGCAGAGCGGCTAGAACCATAACGTCCGAAATTGAGGGGGGTCCTTTGCGCCCTAGGTTACTCTGCCAAAGAACAGCCTCGGTCGTTGTTGACAAGCGCTGTTCTACCACCTCAAAAGCAACCATAGCCTAACTCCGTTATCGCCGGGCACGCTTTCCCCGCTGGCTTTCTCCGCATTCCCGACCTCGTTGTCGGCAGGCAGGTACATCCACCTAATCCTCGAGATAAGGTGCCCCATGAGCTCCCTAATAATGACGTCTTGAGGTGGCCGCTCAACACAATCATGTCGCCCCTGAATCATGATCATGTCAAATTGGTGACCGCCAGGTTGTTTCCTAAACGGTATGGCTGGCACATGATAGCAGCATATTGAAGTCTATGGTCGCCTAAATGTCTGATGTTGGATCCATTTCCATTCTCCGTCGTGTCAAAGGTACTCTACAATTTGATTTCGGGTACGAAGCTCCCGTTAACTGCCCCTTGGTCTCCTCATAGCTTCGGATTCTTCAACAGGAAGCGAAGGGATCGAAGGGATCTGGGCCGTCTGCTTCTTCTTACACGCGATCCTGCGTTGGTTTTGAATCTCCCAAACGGATAGCGGTTCCTCTTCCTACTTGTACTGCTTGTTGTGGCCTTTTTCTCGCATCGAACGCTGTAGCTGAGAATACGTCAGTCGTCAGGTATCCGGGTTGATGGAGGGAAACGAAACGTACTATTCAAAGTAAAAGTGCTTCTTCTGGTCCCTGAAGCTTGCTTTCGCCATGACGCACTCCATGGTCATCTCCTGACTGAGTCGAACGTCCATGTTATCCTGACACCATCGCTCCAAGCCTCTTGTAATGTCCCGCTCTGTCATCCGGATCAGACGGTCTGCCTGACCGTCTAGACACCACGAACTGGTTGGTGCACGGTGTACGAGTACTTTCGGAGAGATGATCTCGATGCGATCCGTTGTTTCAAAGTGTTGAGGAACATCGTGAAGTGGGTGGATGACTGCGTCCATGTTAGCCTCGAAAAGGCGTCGCGCGACATCGTCTTTTTGGCACGTGTCGTCGTCGCATCGAGGCTTGCGGTCGAAGTCATGTATGTCCAGACAGCCGTCGGGTTTAAGGGATCTGGTCCAAGCACGGGTCAGTTTGTGCCAGGATGGAGGATAAAAAGGCTCACCTGAAAGCTCTCTCGATCAGACGTCGTCGATTCTTTCTAAGTCTCGCGCTGTTGGCTATATGAACATAGCTGAACTGCTTTTGCTGAAACCACTTATGATCTGGAAGCCTATTTCTGTCAGTTAAAACTGCAACGATTGGAATACCCGGCATACCTTTGCATTAGGTTGATGGCATTTACGCGGATCGAAACGCGTTTCTCGATGTTGACGACTTCTTCGTCTCCGTATGTATTCGAAACTATTTTGCATTCGACCGCCCATAGTTCTGATTTACCGCGGACATCAAGAAAAACTGCCCTGTCAGCTGACTCGATAGGCCAACCCAAGTATAACCGGTCCAATAGCGCAGTCACTACTTCTCCTTCTTCCCATTCGTGATTGTCGACTTCCAACAGCCCAACTGCTGGATTCGCAGCAAAGCAGATTTCGTATGCTGTGTTCATATTCTTGGCTGAAATCTCGTCACTGACTGTCGGTCGTTCACATCTCGGACTCTGTTGATATTGTAGGCTTGTGAAGGAAGTTTATATAAAGATTTTGGATAATAGAACACGGCTCGGCCCTGGGTGTGGTTCTAGACATCCACCTGGCCTGTGAAGCCAAGGTAGAGCCTTTCTTTCATCATCTTGCCTTTGGTGTCAAGGGTCTTTGTCAGATGTGGGTCCGGACAGAAATGACCTCGCAAGGGGGCCTCTCATGACAACTAGCACACGAGCGCACCATCGCAGGCCCTGTTCAAAGTTTCGGTCCAACTGGCTGATAGTTTGCGGCAATCGATCAGTACCTGGCATGTTGCATTCTTCAACACCAGCAATAGTGGATCGCGACCACTGGAAGTCGCCCTCCTAATTTCAGCGCTCACCAATCCCAGAAGATGTGCCAGAACCTGCTTTTTGTCGGAATTGTGCCAGTGAGTCCGGATCCAAACGAAGCCTCGCGCTTGCAATAGCGATAAGCCAATCTCCATCCTAACAGGGCATGAGCTTCGATCGGATGGAGTATCTGACCCGGGTACAAAAGTTCGGATGCGTCTGGAAACACGGCGAAAAGACGGCGAGGCAGAGCTTGTATTTTTATGAAAACGACAGGTTATGTCTATGGGTGGGCCTGTAGCAACTGGTGACAGTTCGGGCCCCCGACCAATAGAACGCCACCAGAAACCAAAGTGGGAACTGGCTAAGAGTAAGGAGTCGTTCCTCGATGGCGCTTCCTCTGCTGGCAGCATCGGTGGCTTGCTACCTCCATCGACTGAGAACCCGCGCATATCAACGCCGCCGAGCGCTGCCAAACCCTGCTGCTGCTTTTTCAATCTGCCAGCACTTTGGCAATGGTAAATGTCTCACCACTCTTTGTTTTCATTTGCGTTCAGCACAACTTGTCTAATAACTCTACTACAGGTAGTCACGCCGAAATAACGGGCGATACTTCAGTTATGTTCCCAGATTCTCTTTTCCACGACTTTCTCTGCTCTCCAGACGTGACTACCGATATTGTTAATGCATTCAAGCGCCACTGGTTGATCCAAAACGGAGAAGACTCACAACCTACAATAATAGCGATTTTCAAGGTGAAAGATCTCCTTCCATTTCGAGGGATGGGGGTCCGTGCCCGGTGGAGCACCGATCTTGAGAAAGAATTCCACGCAGATGTTGAAGCCACGATCAAGCTGCTGGTTGCGAATTTCTTTGCTCCATGGGCTTAATGGTAGCTTGACAATATCTTCGGTGATGTTGACGAACCCGGCTCCCTTGAGGAGTTCTTTTGTTCTCCCGAAGTCCAGATCCTGCTCGCCGTTGTCTGTGTCGTCCCTGGCCAAGTATTCCAAGAGCAAATTTGGTTTCCGAGTCGGCCTATCGTCGCAGAGCAGCTCCAAGTTCAACGCCTCTATCTCCAAACAACAACCTAATTTGAGATGCCCATATGCCTCTTTGTAAAATCCTGACCAGTCTCTCTTGTCGCCAGGAAGCACTCTTGTATGGATCAAGTCAAACCGATCTTTTCTCTGCCATAGGTCAGCGCTGCTTTTTTGAAGGAGTTCAAGATTTGGAGGAATGCTAGAACTGCGGAATTGTCAGTAAGGAGACACATTGCGATTGTTCAAGACATACGAGCCCGGCCACAAATTCGACACGTCAAATCCCAAAACCTGGCCTTTGTCTCTGTGGATCTTTCTGCAAAGGGGTCAATTCTGGCTTCCTCTCGGTCCGTGGAGTTTGACAGCTTACTTGGCCACTTCTATAGCCCAGATTCCGGTAACTGTTCCATAATCTAGAACCAGACTATTGAACTGCCGCAGTTTCTTAAAGTGCTCCTTCCCGCGGGCCAAATTCGTAATAACATGATGTATCATGTCCCAGCTATCTCTACGAATCTCCTAGATTTGTGGTTAGGACGGAGACGCTAGTGAAAATGGAGAACATACATCGTCGTCGGGTATTGCGGAAAGCACTTGGCCATTGGCTCCGCTGCCCTCTTGCTGCTGTTGGAGAACCAGGCTGGCGGTCAACGAGCTGACAATGACATGTCAGCAATTGAAACATCGCTAGTCGCAGTAAAAGTACCTGTCTTGGGGCATGGCGACCGTGATCTCTTAGGACAAGAAGACAGCAGCCATGAGGAGAAGTTGCCTTAATTCTCCGTCTGGGAAAAAAGCCAGCCACACGAACTCGCGATAGTTCGTTATTCCACGGAGAAATCAGGGCCGACTATGGCAAATTTAACACGGACGGACCCTGAGTGAAGCAACTCCTAAAATTTACCGTAAGGAATTAAAGTGGAGTACTTATGACCACCTCGGACCGGACCTTCTTGTTGCCTGCGCGAGGTGCGGGGTCGGCGTCGCGTCACGGAAACCTGCAAGTAATTTTACTCACGTGATCATAACCAACTGCTAGTCGAAGCGGGCAGACCTCCAACGAAGTAGCGAAAGATACTCTCAGCCAGGCTAGGTTTAGGGCCTTTAGTGAGCTCTCCGCCTCTTGGGCACAGAGAGGACGGACAAGCTGGACGATGCCTGGCAGGGTATACATTTGGTGGTGCCCTGGACACAAGGGAATAGCTGGAGACGAGGAAGCAGACGCTCTTGCCAAGGAGGCCTGCAGACAAACCCCAGAATCACAGCCACAGCCTACATTGGCGCACTTGAAACGGGAGTCCAGAGCAGCCGATCTGCAGGCTTTCGCTAGGAGATGGCCGTCAATCTGCCCTCGGCAGTATGCCGACCTTG
>PUHP01000156.1:0-16514 GCA_006783085.1 Colletotrichum shisoi | reverse complement strand
TTCCCCCCCCACCCCCGGTCCATCCCCGTCCGATGGGAACATGTACGATGGTTGTTATGCGACAGTGCATCGACGCCAGCACCCGACAAATGGGCGGCCCCCCAACAGGCGGGCCCAACAGGCAGACTTTTCTACTTGTTTTCTTCTCTCGTGAAACCCTGGTTGGAAATCGAAGCGAGAACATGGGGTCCCAGGTCCAGGTCCAGGTCCAGGTCCAGGGATGAAGGGGGGGCACAAGAAAGAGAGCCCGTTGGTCGTTGGCTTCCGGAAAAACCCCCTTCGACCTGATTGCACCAGCAACCCGCCTCGTAAAACATAACTTGGCCCGGGACCGGAATACCACAGCGTCGGCCGCCGGGTGGGGCAGGCGATGTAAGTCATTGAGGCCGGGGATATCTTGAAGAACCCCATTGAAGACTTGGAGGGAAACCGACACATACACACACACACACACACACACCCACATACATAGAGAACGGTGAAGAGAGAGATGTGTGTGAGTGTCTCACCGATCAGCCGACGAGAGTGGGGACGCCGGAGCTACCCGGGCGGGCGGGGATACCGTCCGGGGATTTGAGTGTCGACCCAGAACCAGGAGAGACGGATGGCAATGAGCCCACCCGCCAAAGTCGACGATGTAACCGGTGGTGATCAATCTCACATCAGCATCACCACAGAGAGACAGACACACACTGACGACGTCTGGCCGCCCCCCGCTTTCCACCCTTTGGGCCCATGAACCACACAGGTCAGCCAGCCCCGGTAGCCGGCCGACGTTAGACTCCTCCCGCTCACCGTAGGCGGCGCGGGCTGGTAGGCTGGTAGGGGCCCACGCGACACCAACCTGGGTGTGAGCTATTACTCTCTCGGCCAAGAACGACCAGGCTTTTGACTGTCCGCAACTAGTTACTAACCAGGCCGACGACTTATTCTGCACCGGCCCCAGACGACCGAGGAAAAGTGGAAAAGACTGGGCTTCACCGGGGGGGGGTCTTCAAATGTCACGTTTTCTCGGCTCAACATGCGCGAGGATGGATTCGACCCCTCCGCAAGGAATGTGTGCGCGCGTCTGTTGTGAGGCGTAGGAGGGGATGCGCGGCCGTAAGGGGTCGGTTACGGCCGCCCGCAAAGGAGGAAGTATCCGTAGATGGGTAGGGTACCCTGGACCCTTGGGGACGGAGAAGGAAGAAGGATGCAAGCATCATGCGGTCCTCTGGTCGCGCCCTTTGGTTTGAATGCTCACGTTCGATGCCCTCTCTCGGTCGACGGGTATCGACACAAATCAGCAGCAGCCGCCGCCGCCTAACACGCCTTACCAGCCGACGATCAAGGAAACGAAACCGGACCTATAATTCGAGGTTTATTACACCGCACCTCGGCCCCCCCCCCCACATCCATAATGCACATCGGCCGGGCCCACGTCGTTGACGGGGTCCGCTCCGATGCATCTCGGGTCACTAACATCGTCCATCGTTGGCTGGAGCTGTCGAGAACCCCCCCCCCACAACGTGTCTCGCATCCCAGGAGCGGATGTGACAGTCGATTTCAGGCAATCTCTAGCACCAACATGTCCGTACAGCAAGCAGTGTAGACACTCCCAACAGTATTCTCGGTCTTTTGAAATATCCATGTTGCTGGCTGGGCTCCCGGCCGACGGCCCAGCGGCCTCGTCCTTGTTGCGCCGCCTCCTCATGGCTGCACAACGGCCGATGCACCGTCTTTGCCGCATGAGAGTACCTCGGGGGAACCGTTGTCGTTGTCGTTCCGGTTTGATACATGGGCCACGGTCAACCATTCAGACCAGAGGGGTGGATGGATAATCGATGCCCCTAAGCTCAGACTCGCTGCCGTGTTCCCGGCCAGACATCTATAGGTTTGTCTTAGGTCGTTGAGTCAGTCGGTCTGCAGATTCCTTCAAGGCAGGCATCCCCGTCATACTTTGTCATAGAAAATGTCGATCGTTGTAGGATTTTGGGGGTCTCCGAACCCGGGCCATCAGCCTATTCAGACGTCAACGAGCGCAACGGCACAACTTTCTGTCCCTTTTCCCCCTTTGCTTATTCGTACTCTTCCCAATGACCGTCGAGTTTCGGGACGCTCCTTGACTTGGAGGCTTGCCTTGAAGTTACTGACGAAGGAAGAGAGGCAAACCCCGTCTCTCTTTTCCTGTCTCTTTCTTTGCGCCATGATCGTGGCATCTTCGTGGCAAAGCATGCCCGCACGCGGACACCTCTCCCGAATGAGGACTTTCTGACCACTCTTCCACGTTCTGGCAGGTTTCTGTAGTCTATGTCCGCGGGTATCTCATCCTGTCGAGCTTCCATAGCCAGATGACTTTGGTCATTTGCTGTCCATCGTCTCCGTCCGTATCGCTATAGCGCTGTCTCGAGATTGGGTGAAATGGCCCTACGTTATCTCGGAACGGCTTGGTTCCGGCATACTCTCATCACAACCCTTGGCGAGCCAAGGGTTGTGATTCTCCGCTAGGTCTTCTCTTAGGAGGCCAGCACCCCGGTCCCGCCATTCCCTTGACGTCGGAAAGCGTTAAGACGACTCCAACCGGTCCATGCTGAGACCCAAGCGAGGGACCCCCCCGGCCAGGATGGATCTCTCTTATACAGATGCTAAGGATACTCCATTGGTGGTACAGATACTGTAACGTTATACTGATGTTTGTCTCGCGGTGCGCCACCTCTTGTCGTTGCCCTCGCTCGTAGCTGGGTCTTGGCGGGAACAGGGCTCGCTGTTGGGGGCAGACATCAAGCATGGCTTTCTTTGCCATGCCTTTCGGGTGGGGAGCTCAAGGGTTCTGCCTGGTCATGATCTAGGGTTCAAGGGTATGTCCTTGTTGGACGGGTTGGGGACTTTTGTCCTTGCTGTGCCTCTCTCGCCCCGTGAGACTGCTTTCTCTAGACTAGTCATCCAGGGATTGAACAGTCGGATTCGTCGCATTGCCTTGCGTCACGTTTGCTGATCGATGTCTTTTTGTGGGAGTGATGGTTGACAACGAACGAGATGGCGAGCCGGGGATGGGCAGGGCAGGGCATGGTAATACTCACGAGGGCCGAGATGGCCTAAGTGCTGGGGTTCGGGAATACTGTCGCGCCTGGAGTTCTTCTGCCTTGGTTCGATTGGCCGGAGCTCGGGGTTTATACATAGTGTCCATCTGGGAAGACTGATGGGCCTCTGCATGCTTTACATTTGGAAGACTCTTCTGACTCTGCCTCGCGGCGTTGTTTGCTCGTCGCCTGCTACAGATGGGGGACGCAGACGATGCTGTTATTTTGCAAGACCGTTCGGTCTTCTCAGAGGTGCTGGGGAAGGGCCTCGCGATACAGCTTCCGAGCTCTGGCTATACACGTAAGGAAGGGGCCAGCTTGGGGCTGAACCTCTAAGGGCTCAAGTATATACCTCGCGATAGCAAGACGTCGTGTGTCCGTGATAGGTATACGGGGCCCGACATGGGTGCGAGGGCGTGTGGTGCTTGTCCTTGCTGGAACATGTTTCCACGCTTATAAGTGAGGTGGCTCATCAGTTGATGGAAGTGACTCGATAATGATTCTAAACTTGTTCTGGGCCTTGTGGCTGTTCTTTTGACGCATATGGACATCAGGTGGCGGGAGTAGATCGTGAGGGAGGTGCTTCGGCGGGATTCCGTCTCAAAGGCGTTGATGAAGGCAAAGGGCAACCTGCCGGGGAGATTCGTGATGAACGACCTGTTGACAGGTGCCTGTGGGTGCATGTTTGCTTGTCGAGTGTGCCTTGTGAACAAATATTGTGTTGTAACAGGACGTGACCCCGAGAGGTGCTATGGGACGATCATGCCAGGGTTGACTGTCGTCGTCGAGTGCCTCTCGGTATCTTTCCTGGCATGACCGACTGAGCACAACGCGTACGGCAAGAATACAGAGCCAGAAATGACGGTATTCTAGAACCCCGTGTGAGCGAAAGTTATCCTGGGCCAGAATCCGCCGCCACCTAGCTCTCACTCTCACTCTCCGCTTTGGACGCTGTATCTCCCACAGCGGGCTTCCGTGACGACATTTTCCGAGTCTGCATTTTAGTCGCCAATGACAGCGAGGGGTTTGGCATGCAAACATTTCGGTGTTGTTTCGTGTATGAGGTATCGTCACGGACTCGGGCAGCACCGGAGAGACGGAAAGATAAAAGAGGGAGGTTGAGTCAGAGGGCGCCAGTCAGACAGACAACTCTTCGCAAAAAGTCGAGACAGAGGTTCCCTTTTCAATCATGTCGCCTGATAAGTCGCTCGCGAGGTATCCGGAATACGGGGAATACAAAAAAAAAGACTTTTAGTTCTATTCCATTACTGTGAACAATTCTTGTCGAGGCGACGCGCGTCGTCAACACCGTCTCGTTTGGTTTCGTCCTTGACCGGTCATCCCTGGAACAAAGATGTATGTGTTGTATTCTCGAGTCCTGCGCTTCCGGCGTTTGCATTTCCCCAATCATTTGTCATAGACCGAAACGCCAACCACCTGATCGTGGGCATAGTATACAGACCCGATCGTTGGGACTTTCCCCCCGCCTCTCCCTCTCTTCCCCTTCTACCCATTAAATCACGGTGCGCGTGTGAAATCAGGCGGCGAACCGCTTTGCTCTGGCATCCAGCTTCGCCTTTTCGGCGGGGTCAATAGCAGCGCTGCGTCTGGTATCGCGGAAACCGCTGCGGTTGCCGCGGTCGCCGCCGCCAGCTTGACGTCCACCAGGGTGTCCGTTCCTGTGGCCGCGGCCGCGGCGACCATCTCCTCCACGACCATCGGTGCTCTGCCGCTTGGCGTCACGACCGGACTGCTCTTCTGCGCGTTCAGGACGGCCGCGCTTGGGACGCCTTTCGGGCAGGGCCGAATCGAGGCCAGCGACGCTGCCAACTTCGACGCCGAACTTCTTGGCGCGTTCGGCCTTCTTCTTGGCCTCCTCGTCCTCGTCGATGCCGAAGCGCTTGGCGCGGTCTGCGCGCTTCTTGGCCTCTGCTGCTGCGTCGGTCGTGTTGAGGTTGAGAGCAAAGTTCTCCTTTGGCGCCTCGTCTGCGGTCTCCGCGGCTTCCTCGGGCTTCTTCGCGTCCTCGCCAGTGGTCTCGGCGTCGGGCGCGGCGTCGAGTGCGGCCCCAGCGGGCTCTGCGACGTCGGCGGCGGCGGCGGGCTCAGCTGTGGCGCACGCAGAGGCGGGCGCAGAGTCTTCGACGACGGCGGGAACAGCTTCAGTGGCAGCAGCGAGCTTTGGTGCCTCAGCAGGCTTGGTGGCCGCGGGCTCGTCGTCACTATAATCGATCTCGTCTTCCTCTGCGGTGGCTGTAGTAGTAATTGGGTCAGTCTCTGCTTGCGGCGGATGGAAGCGCGCATCTCGGGTTGGTCGACGTACCAGGTGCGGCTTCTTTGTCGTTCTCCTTGAGGCGGTTGACAAGGTCCAGCTTGTTGCCCGTGGCAGGAAGGCCTCTCTCCTGGAGTAGCTTCTTGAGCTCGGGGACCTTCAATGAGCTGTAGTCGGTAGGCATGTTTGCGACAACGACGACGACGGCGGGAGGGATGTAAAGCAGCGGCAACGAGTGAGTAATGATTGGATTGGGTGACTGGATTTCGATGCGACGACGTTGGGGTAGAATGCGCGGTCGGATGCCGAGAAGAGATTGATGATGGCAAAGGAGAGGTGGAACTGGGCAGAGCGGAGAGAAGGGGGCGGGCGAGGTGATGTGATGGATGGATGGATCGTCGGGGGTTATGCCGATTTTTGAGGCGCGTCGTTGCTGCTTTGGTTCGCAGGATGACAAGCTCTGGGAATTGCGAGGCGGCAGCAGGTGCTGCGTCCCCTACCTACCTCCTTCCTCAGTAAGGTATCTATCCGTACGGAGTACTTATCCGTATTTTGCTGGGGCGGGCATGAGTACGTACCTTTTGAGAATGCAGAAGCACAGACCATCGTCCTTTTCTGTTCCTGCATGGCTTGACATGACACTGACTGACGGTAAATTGATAGGGGAAGGGAGACACTGAAATTGTTCGGTTCAATTGCAGGAAAGTCGGATTGTGTACGGATGTAATGGCTGGACTGACGTCAAGGGTGAGACGCACGCCGTTAACACGCCTGCAGACTTCCATCCCAAGAATGGGCAGAACAGGAACGAAACGGATGAACAAAAGAACAAGTCCAACGGCACCTCTTCTCAGATGCTGTGCCTCAGATTCCGCCATAGCGTTTTCTTCCCGCCTTGCAGCCATGCATGTAACATCGGTGGCATGGGGATGTGTTTCCGGCCGAGGAACAGAGACGCTGTTGAAGCCATCACAAGTCCGGACCAGGAAAACAGCCTCATCACGAGCTTGGGTCGTGGCTTGGCATCTCATTGACGGCGGGAGTAAATTTCACGTGACGTGAATCAATATCAGCTGCGTTACATTGCGTCTTCAACCTATTTACTCCCAATTATAGTTCTGTCATCCCGAGACTTGACAATCGCTATTCTATCTCGTGCTTGTTGGACAGAGGGAAGCAACCAGGAGGATGGCTGTGTATCAAACTTAATCCGACGTTGACGCGTGTTCGTCATCTGTGAGTCCGTCAACAAGAGGTGCTATTTAATTATTGATATTTGACATACTAACCTACATACGTACGTATACCACGTGGTTGCAGACAATGACATGAAATGGGAGGGTCTCCTGACACCGACATCGACACAGCACGGCACAGGAGGACGACGCGGTGTGCGACTTGCGACTTGCGATATGCTGCCGCTGCCGATCCGTTGCAACTCGCGACCGGTTTCTAACGCAAAGGCTCGTGCCAAATGGCCCTTTGTCTTCATTGCTCGTCCCCCTCATTTCCACGCCCCCTTTTGCTAGCTTTGTCATACTATGTAGAAAAAGGGACCTACCAAGGTAAATGGGTAAGTAATTATCGGTAGAGAGTGCTGTGTAGATAGATGGGCAAATAGGTACCTTACGAGGTAGGTAGGGGAGAGCCAGTGAAACCTAATCGAGAGTACGTACCATAGAGGCCCATAAAATACAGCACAAGCAACCACTAATGAGACCCGATTCCTGAACATAACTGTGCTGCTACCCCGGATTCTCGCTGCTGCTCCACCGAAATTGGCCTCTCACGTTACCTTCATGCCGTACCTACCTTACCATACCTTCCTTACCTTAGGTGCCTAGATTCATCATGCCCTTTTTCTCCTTTTCCTGACAATCCCTCCCCCTGTAACCTACCCACTGAGCTGTCTTTCGAGCTGTTATCAGGCTCTCCCGCCCCATCCTCGAACTTTTCTTCGATTCTCTTATTCTTGTATATTCGATCTGCGTGGCCATGGTATGGCCTAGGCAGTAGCTTCAATAAGGCTCGTCCGAGCCGATTATTCGTCTTCGTATTCCCCCATCCAACCCACCCAAGCCTTTCGCGATTTCACGCCGCCATCCTCGGGTCGCCACGGACGTCCACCCTCCTCCGCCTTGCGACAATCTCGAGCTCGCCCAACATGACGCGCCGTATAGTAAGTGCTGCTCCCGGGTTTGAACCCTAGTCGACAGCCGTATTGACCGATTGCCTTGCCGCAGGTGCGCACTATGATCCAGCTCACCGCGGTGACGCTTCTGACCTTCCTCGTCGTCTTCTTCCTCGACCGCAACTTCCGCGTTCTCCCCAAGTCGATGCATCACTACATGCCTCAGCACCACCACGGTCTGATTATCACCGATATCACGGTAACAAAATGCTCCGCCATCAACGTCTTCTCCTCATGCAAACTCGACACGAACAAGTGGCATCGCATTGAGAAGGACCTGTACCTGGGCAAGTCATGGACCACGAGCGCATACGTCCACATCGCGCGAAAGAAGGAGGAGGAGCTGGTCGCCGAGGACAAGGTGGTGATGGACGTCTCCGTAGGACGCCTCGACCCGGCGACGGCCAAGAAGGGCGAGGAGGACGAGCGGTGGGAGAGCCGACCCTACGGCCTGTGGGTGAAGCGATCCTCCAACCAGAAGGATAGCGACTCGAAAAAGGCCGTCACGGGCATTGATGTGCTCTTTGGCGACGACGCCGTCGAGGCCCGCGACGGATGGGAGATCACCGGCACCCCGTTGCTCCTGCCGCTCAACGAAGAAGTCCCCGTAACCCACATTACTGTCCGACGAGGGAGCCAGAAGGAACCTCACAAGCCGCAGCCTCGCATCCCCGAGAACGGTCGCTTCAAGATTGTCCAGCTGGCCGATCTCCATCTCAGCACCGGCGTCGGAAAGTGTCGCGACGCCGTCCCCGAGACGTACAACGGCGGCGTCTGCGTGGCGGACCCCAGGACGCTGGATTTTGTCAGCAAGATTCTCATCGAGGAAAGGCCGAATCTGGTCGTGCTAAGCGGAGACCAAGTCAACGGCGAAACCGCTCCCGATGCGCAGTCGGTGAGTAACGAATCGTCCTGGTGTTTGTTGGCCCGGACGCAAGCTAATTTGTGTGGCAGGCCATCTTCAAAATCGCCCAGATCCTCATCAGAATGAAGATCCCCTATGTATCAATCTTCGGTAACCACGACGATGAGGGATCGCTTCCGCGTGCCGCCCAGATGCAGATTCTCGAGTCCCTGCCGTATTCCCTGGCCAAGGCTGGACCCGAAGAGATTGACGGTGTCGGTAACTACTACGTCGAGGTCCTTGCTAGAGGCAAGTCGGACCACTCGGCACTCACGCTTTACATGTTGGACTCTCACGCATATTCGCCTGATGAGCGCAAGTACCACGGCTATGACTGGATCAAGCAGAACCAGATCGACTGGTTCAAGAAGACGTCCATCAGCCTCAAGAAGACGCACAAGGAGTACAGCAAACTTCACATGGATCTCGCCTTCATCCACATCCCACTACCCGAGTACAGAGATGCAGACCTCGCCATCAAGGGCTCGTGGAAGGAAGGCGTCACTGCGCCCAACTTCAACTCGGGCTTTCGTGATGCCCTGGTCGAGCAGGGTGTCGTCATGGTCAGCTGTGGCCAGTAAGTTCATGCCCTTTTTTCTTTTCTTTTCCCAACCTGTATCCAAAGCTCTCTACTAACGCGGTGGAAAGTGATCACGTAAACGACTACTGTTCCCTTTCTTTGGACGGCGAACAGAAGCCGGCCCTCTGGATGTGCTACGCTGGCGGCGTGGGATTCGGCGGGTATGCAGGCTACGGCGGATACCACCGCCGGATACGCGTCTTTGAGGTCGACACCAACGAGGCTCGCATCACCACCTGGAAACGGGTAGAATGGGGCGACACCTCAAAGAGGATCGACGAGCAGATGATTGTCGATGCCGGCAGCCCTATCGGCATCAGAGAAAAGAAGGCTTGACAGGACTTTTGGAAAATCTCTACTCGCACTTTGTCGAAACTGGGTTCACTGTTCGACGAAAACTCACTCAAACGCGGAAATGATATTTTCTTTTTTTGGAGTTTCGGGTGGGTTGACAGGTGTTTTTGGGGGTTGGTTGGTTCATCAACAAGTCTCTCAGCGTAAGGACTTGCGGTACTCATAGCATGTTTTTCTTGGCTCGGTGAAGTCACTGGCAGCGGATTGGCATGGCAGCAGAATGACGGCCGGGTAGGGAGTTGTTGATGTCTTGCTTGGGTGGTGTGTACATGTGCATCTTTGGTAGAACGATGTAAACGGCCTCTTGACATGTCCATCCATACCTTGCCGCGGCGCCAAACATACAACATCCAATTATTTCGCCGAGACCTGGGCAGCTACTACAGCCGCCTTGAGGTTACTATGTAGGGGAGAGGGGGGTAAAGGGGTATTATCAGATGTCCTCTCATCCGTCGGATGAGAATTAGGTGTGAGTTGCTGCGATGCTTTTCACCCGAACCACGGTTCGACTCGGTTTGGTACGCAAGCCCCGTCTATGTCACAAGAGCACTAGCATGTCAGGTAGCCTTCGGGGTCGGACTCGGCAGAGTAGTGGAGCTGGATGTCTTGCTTTTTCACGGTGTCCAGGAAGAAGAATTTGCTAGGTCATCAGGAAGGGTTATTGTTCGCGTGCCCGAGACATCTGTCGCCGCCTGGTCGCCGTTCTAGTAAAGCCCGCGCACGCCTGGGCAACGCGAAATGGGATGTGTTTCGCCAAAAGCCAGTTCGAACTTTCGGCAACTTAAGAGCCCTTTGGGGAATGGGAAGGAAAGATGGGAAATGCGGGTTGTCGTCTGCTTCTTGTGACTCACCTGAACTTTGATCTCTAGGAAATGGTGTAGGAGACTGTACCACTTCTCACGAGGCAGTCGAACATGAAGGCAGTTTCAGTCTCTGCTGTGCCCGTACAGGTAGCTCGCAGCTACCTCCGATGCGCCCTCTGAATGCTGGTTGCTTCCCTATAAAACACCACCCACCTCCTCAACTCGTCATCTTCACAGCCTTGCCAGTTTCATTGGCAATTTTGATCAAGCAACCCAGCTCCGCCATCGTCATCACCGCTGCTATCACCATTACTACAACCGCCTATCACGTTACTTACACTCACGCCCGTCACCACCATCCCTTGTACCTCCCTCGCCTATCCACAATCAATAGCAGAGATGGCTGGACAGCACAGCCGCAAAGGGAAGGAGCCCGAACAAACTCAGACACCAGCTGCCGGCCCTGCTCTCGCTGCTGGACCACTGGCGTCCTCCCAGGTGATCCATGGCAGCCGACCGCCAGTCACCCGGTCCGTAATGCCCCTAGAGGATTTCAAGACGTTCCTCGCCACCGAGAAAGTCCTCTGGGAAGATCCCACGGCCCGGTCGTTCGATGAGCACGGCAAGCCCGTCTTCCGTCCCGATCTGCACCACGCCATTTTGCGTCAGAGGGAGCTGCTGTGGCCGCAGCAGCAGCAACAGCAGCAACATAACTTTGGTTTGGTCCCCCAGATCGGCCACTTCCCCGCCTGCGACACGGGCATTATGCACCAGAATCTGCTACGCGGTCCGCAGCCTTGCTTTCCGAGCCTTCAAATGGTCGAGGAAACGGCCTACACGCCCCAGTTCCTCACGTACCAGCCCATGATTCAACTTCGACAGGGCAACGCCGATCCGGGCCTTTGCGGGCATTATGATGCCGAGCTTGGCGGTCAGCTAATGAATGGAGGCGGCTGGATGGTTTGGGACGGCTCTGTCTTTGACCAAGGGGGCTACGCGGGGTCCTTTACGAACGTCGACCCCGGCTTGCTCAACAGACAGGGCCACTTGGGCTGGGTGCAAGACGCGGACCCCTCGGACCAGGATGACTCAAGCACTTCGTATCTTCCTCAGGGAGGATGGCAGATCTGAAGATAGGGGGGGAATGTGCTCTAGCCTTTGCATTCGTGTTGTTTCTACTGGACTGTGGGCGTTTGGAGTTTCGTGCGGGAAGTCTGGTTCAAACGAATTCTTGTCCTGGCGGCGTTGTTGGCCAACACTTCGATAGAAAACAGACATATGTCGTTCACAGCTCTGTTGTGTTCCTAACCTCGTCCAGTTTGGTTGCCACTAGTAGAATAATTTGTTGGATTATAGGGCACTTTGGAGGGCACTTTCTGTGCGCCTCGGAGCTCGGAGTTAACGGATATTTCGGCCTGACCTTGGCCTAGCCCATCGGCGGTCACAAGGGGACTACTACAAGCTTTAACCTAGGTAGTAGGCCTTGTAGAGGCCTTAGGTACCTAAGAAAGGGGTTCCTATAGGCGAAGTTAAGGGTAAAGGCTAGGCGCAAGGGTAACATAGAAGTTACATAGAACAAACTTGATATATATACTTTTAACCTATTAAAATTAACTTTATTAATTTAATAATTAAAAGTCTTATTTATTTAGAAATTAACTATAATAAGCTTAGTAATATACATCTTAAGGATAAAAGGAATATCATAAAATAATTAATAATATGAAAGTTACCTTTAATACTACTTATAATTAGGTTTTTTAGTTTAATTAGCTAAAGTTTAAAGTAAAATTAAATAACTTATAAAAGAAATTAACTTTATATATTATAACTTATAAGCGACTTATAAGGCTTTCTTTATATTTCTTTATGTAGTAATAATACTAAAGCTAGGTAATTACTTAAAAAAGCTAACTATAATAACTTTATTATTAGCCTTTTACTAAATACTAATAAGTACTTATATATATTACATATTTATAAACTATTAATAGCTAAATTAGCTTTTTATTAAGACTACTATAGTAACTATAACTAATAATATAAAGTATATACCTATTAAAAAAAGGCTTATAATAAGCTACTTAAGTAAGTTAGAAATACTATTAGTATTAACCTTCTTTTATACTATCACCTTACTAATTAGAATTTTAACTTTAAAGTAAATACCTTCTAGGATAGTACTAGCTAAATAGTATTAAAGAGATATATTACTACTAAGTAAGTATATAAAGAGATACTTAAAGGTATAAAGTATATATTCTTTTTAACTACTAATATACTTAAAAATAGATTTTAAGCTAGTAAGCCTTTTTTAATAAAGCTACTATTAGTAGTATATTAAGTACTATTTATATAAAGGACTAGTTTACTAACCTTATAAAAAGCCTTTTAAATAGTTATCTTAAAGTATAAACTTAAACTTTTATTAAAATATATAATAAAGCTAGTTAAGAATAATGATCTTATAGTAGCTTACGCTATCTTAGTGATTTATAAGGCTATAGTATATATAAAAGTACTTAAGATAAAAAAAGCTATATATAGTACCTTTAGGCTAATAGATATTAGCTACAAGAATAAAGAAGATAATTATAGTAATAAGAATAATAAAGGCTATAGTAGTAGGAATTATAGCTATAGTATTAAGGATTAATTACTATAGGGTGTAGGGGGGGTATTAGATAGGCCTAGATAGGCCTAGGGGAGCCTAAAAAGGCCTAGGCGTAAGAGATTAGCTAGCATATCTATAGTCTAGATAGATCTAGTAAGGTATTTAAGGGCCTCCTATAGGGCTAGGGGCTAGTAGGAGGGTAGATTTAAATAGTTACCCTTCCCTATACCTACCTATTAGTCTCTTAAGGGTATTACTAACCTTTTTACTCTATATAAACCTAGCCTTTTTAATATATTTAAATCTCTTTCTATCCCTATAGGTATACTAACTATTAGTAGTAATAGCCTCCTAGATAAGAGTAGTACCCTAGTAGGTACCTACTAGTACTAGTACTAGCACTAGTACTAGTAAAGCTATTACTAGGGACCTATTAACTTTATCCTTATTAACCTTAACCTAGGGTATTAGTACCCTTATAGAAGCTAAGATAGAGGCTATATTATTAAAGTAGGTATAGACTCTATTAGATAAAACTATAGCCTAGGTAAGGAAGAGGAAGAATATTAAGATTATAATAGCCTTAAGGAGGGAGAAAGACCTAGATCTTATAACTACTAGTATAGTAGCGTTAGTATTAACATTATAAGTAAGCCTATTAAAGCGCTATTAGGCTAATATAAGTAAGTAACTAGGCCTCTTATAGTACTAGAGGGAGAGTTAGGTTAAGCTATTAGAGTTCCTCTTTAAGCTAAAAGGCTAATTTACTCTAATAGGTATAAATAAGAGCCTAGGTTAAGATAGGGATAAAGTCCTCTATATAAAAGTATACTTAGAAGAATTAGTAGCCTACTAGTAGTCTAGCTATATAGCCCTATACTATAAGAATAATATAATAAGAGTACTATAGGTAGTAATAGAGAAATAGCTAAAGGATAGTATAGCTAATAAAAACACTAGGGTATATATAGTAGTATTTAAGATAGAGGACCTAAAGTAGAAGCTAGGGTAGTTCTTTTAGTACTTTATTAATTAGTATAAGATACTTAAGGCTAAGAGCCTAGATATTAGGGGGGTATTAGAGAGGTAGTAGGTAATTAGTATTATTAATTAACTACTTTTAGAATTATAGGAGTAGATTATAAACTATAGGCTACTAAAGGATTAGGTAGAACTATATAATCTAGTAAAGTAGGCAAGGTTATACACTAGATAGGTAATAAGAGGGTAGTAAGGGGGTAGTAGTAAGGTTATATAGTAATAATAGTATCTTACTTTATTAGTTAGGTATATACCTAGATAATAGAGGAGGCCTTTAGTAGACTTAGAAAGTAACTATAGGTTAGTTACCTAGCTTAAAAACAGGATACTAGTATAGATAGTATAAAGGTATAGGTACTAGCTAGGAGGATAGTATTTATATCTAAATACACTAGGTTAAAAGGGTTTCCTAGGCCCTTAGACTAAACTAATAAAGTAATAGAGTAGTAGACTAATAGAGTAATAGAGGGGTACTAGATAATTAAAGGGTATTAATACTATAGCCTTAAGGGTAAGGCTAAATAAGGGGGGGGATAAGCTAGCTACTAAGGGTAATAAAGTAACTTATAAAGTAGTAAGGTATAGTAGAGTAGCTAAATAAGGAGATAAGGCTACCCTATAGTAGCTAGCTACTTATTAAAGGGTATTAGAGGTTATCAGAGGTTAGAGGTTATTAAAGGGTTAAAACGTAGGCCCTATTAAAAACCTGCTAACAGGATAGGGGGTACTAGAGGAGTAGTAGAGGAGTAGTAGTAGCCCTAAAAACAGCACTACTCTTCCTACTATATAGTAGAAGTTTAATAAGGGTGCTAGGGGCTAAGACTAGGGGTATAGGAGATAGAATAACTAGACTACAAATAGCTTTACTAAAGCCTTAGAATAAGGCTTATAAAGGGGGGAGATTATATTAGGGACTAATTACTATAGGGTATAGGGAGGGTATTGAATAGGCCTGGATAGGCCTAGGGGAGCCTAGAAGGGCCCGGGCGTAAGAGATCAGCTAGCATATCTATAGTCCAGACAGATCTAGTGAGGCATTTAAGGGCCTTCTGCGGGGCCAGGGGCTTGCAGAAGGGCAGATTCAAATAGTCATCCTTCCCCATACCTACCTATCAGTCTCTTAAGGGCATCATCAACTCTTTCACTCTATGCAAACCCAGCCTTTTCTAATATAAAGCTTACAAGGCTATTTAAAAGTAATAAATTACTATAAATACTTAGTTTAGTAAGGAGTTTAATAAGTTTAAAAATATACTTATTTATTACTATAGCCTCTACTACCTAGGAGAAGATAAGAGAGGAGCTATACTAATAGAATAAGAAGTACTAATATATTTCTTTTTACTTCCCTTCTTTAGTAAGACCTAATATTACTATTGTATTTATACAAATACCTATCTTAGCTAGTTTAATAATTACGCTAGAGCTAGAATTAAAAACAATACTTTAATATTTAATAACCTAAGTAATAAAACGTTTTTTAATTAAGATGAGGAGGATGTAATTAACTTTACTAGTAATAATCCTTTTAAGAATATTAATATTAATACTAAGATAGTTAGTATTTACTAGCCTTAGGAGATTATTACCAACCTTTTTAAGAAAATATAAAAAGTAAGTTTTTTAAAATTATTATATTTAATTACTATATTTCTAATTTTCCTTTTTAGTAATTTATAGTTATTAGCTATATACAGTTCTATACTTATTAGATAGCTATACTTAAAATTCTTTAGGCTAATCTATCTACCTTGAATAAGTTCTTAATAAAGGTTAATACTATTTTCTAGCGTACCTAAATTCTAGAGGGCTACACTTACTTTCTAAGCGCCTAGAAACTTTTTGTTTTAGAGGAAATCTTTCTCTATAATATCCTTAGTAAGTATTAGGATTCTACTACTACTAAGAATCTAAAAACATGACTTAGAGGCTTATTATTTTTATTATACTTTATTTAGTAAGTATTTTCCCTCCAAAGTAAGATATAACTAATATAAATCGTAACTATAATTTTAAGTTACTACTTTCTAAAAGCGCCTTTATAATTTGATCTTAACTATAAAGAAGAGGAGATACTTCTACTATAGTATTAAAGTTTAGAAGATAATTTATAATATTATCTATACTTTTCATAATAATAATAATAAGGATTAGGTTAGTCTTTTAAGTTTTACTAAGATCTAGAAGAAGGATTACTAGCTTACTATAGGTAATATTACAAGCCTAAATATACTTACTATAGAGTATAAAAATAAGTTAAAACGTATCATAAGTAGTTAAAAATACTATTAATAAAGAACTCTTACCTAGTGTTACAGGAGACGTTTCATCTAAATAGAATATATAGAGTTTTTAAATTTAAAAACATATAGAAATTAGTACTTAGGGATACTAGTAAAAGTTATAGGGGAGACTTAAAGTAAATATTCTTTTCTAAAAGCTTATATTTTTAAAGCTACAGTTGAAATTATTATTTTAAATGAATTAATATACATTTAATATATAAGAAGGCTATGATGCAATAATTAGGATATAATAATTAATATATAATAATTAATATATAATAATTAATATATAATAATTAATAACGTGGTTGATAAGCGAGCGGATCAGACAAGCGAGCGGATCACCCGACCGCGACCACATCACAAATCCAGGCACATGTTAACGCCAAGCATAACAATTCAATGAAAACTACT
>PUHP01000155.1:0-46332 GCA_006783085.1 Colletotrichum shisoi | reverse complement strand
GATACCATAGATCGCGTCATTCAGAAAGACTCTATCATTTGCTTACCTGTAAGCAAATGATAGAGTCTTTCTGAATGACGCGATCTATGGTATCTACAGACACCTGCCGTGAGAGACCGTGAGACATCAGAGCCAGTGCGTCTGGAATGTTGCGGGTAATTGTCTCGTATAAGCCCATGCTGGTAAGTCGTCAGTAGGAGTGAAGGTCGTATGTCCCCAGGGCTCACTTACTGTTTTGCTGAGTTCATTTCCACCTTGGCTGCTTCGTCTACCAGAGCGCCCGAGAACCACAGCGCTGCCTGGAGTTTTCGAGAATGAAGTGTACGCAGAACGTGGGATGTGCTTATGGCCCCGTCAGCCCTTTCGCTAGGCAAAGCGCTTCCCTCGGACAAAGAACAGCAAAGATGGCGGATACAAAACTCCCACTGAGAAGGGAAGCAAAGGAAAAGGGTGACCAGGGCTGAAGACAGCTTTCTAATAACCATGGCTCCAGAACCATCGTCCAGTGACTTGACAAGCCAGCCAATCAGGTTTTGACGGAGTTCTGAGGCATCGTCGCCTGACAAAGATGAGCTATCTGCCACGTCAATAACTGTGGGAGAAAACGATGAAACAACTCTAGAAAAAGGGGTCGTACCTCTCGGTGTTTAACTTGACGATCAGGGTGAGGGCGCCGAAGAACTTGACCTTATCATCTGCATGGGCTAGAAGATCCCGAGCGATCCACCAGCCGGATGGTGATCGTTGCATGCGATGAAGGGTCTCTTGAATTCGTGCGATCGTATGGGGGGGTGCCGGCTGATAAAGAGCCAAAACGAGCTATGTACAGTCAGCTTAAGGTGTAGTCAGCCGTAGGTAAGTCGGGTAGCTAACGGCCTCCGCCTCTTGAATGGTCGACGGCGGCATTGGGCTCTCCATGGGTTTGAAGATATAGCTGTTCTAAGCCTGCCAGTACTGCTGTCCTAGCAAGCCCGTGGGAAAACTCTCCGGGCAATGAAAGGTTGGTGTCGTGAGATTTGATGATCGGGCTCAAGAGCTTTAATCGTGACTCGGGCTTCAGGCCAAGCAAAAATAGTATGTGAGTATAAATGCAGAGTGGTGGAATAACGTTTGTCGAAAGACTTTGAATCCCCAACCGGAAGGGAAAAAAACCCAGGCCAGATTTGCCGAACAAGGTGAGAGTATGAGTAGATGTTCTTACTCTCTCGCGACTAACGGTCTCTTGGCAGGTCGACTTGTTGCTGGTTGGAAAATACTCGATGATGGAAGGTTCCCGGATATGCAACTAAAGGAGTGACATCTAAAGGGATACTTGCGATGCTCCAGAAATGGAAGTAGCGCATTGCACAAGACAAAGATACCTAACTAACCAGCGTTGGGTATATTGGTCAGTGGTCATAGTGCAGGCGCAACGGCGAGGAAACGGAATTGGACCGGAAGCCCTATCTGGTGTGGGGCAGACATTGTCCAATGTACCTAGAAGGAGCGTTTGTTTCGTTATCCCTAGCGTACCCGTAGGTTGATTCAAGCGGATACAAGCTTTTGATACAATTTCTGTTCGCTACTCTTGTGGAGAAAATCAGAGAAGAGGAAGGCTCTTAGAGTATCGGAGTAACCAGGTAAGGCTTTTGATGAGGTCTGAAATTGCATGCCTAGGTAAGTACCTACTAACGTAGAGATAGTCTTTTGTTATGGGAATCAGCTTGCGCGATGAGGTAAAGGTACCTACCTACCTATCTACCTCTGATGACAGCTAGGCGCCTTGTGCATTCAGAGCGGTTGGAGCTACCCCACCACCCGGTCGGTGCTCATTCTACTGCTGCCCCCTCACTGTCCCGTTACTGCCCGTCCAGCCGTTTCCCCGCCATATGCACGTCAAACCTTTGGTGTTGAGTCAATATTTCAGTTGCGAAGGGACTGCCCTCATAGAAAGACTCGATACCTCCTCTTCCCCTTCTGTTCTTCATGCTTAGGAGAAGTCTTCGTTCCGCCTTCAGTCTCGTCCGCCGACCCGGCCCAGCATATCCAGTGAAAAGAACACCGTTCCTATCAATTCAACCAGCCGGTAGGCTTCGTATTTCGTCATCAATTGGCCTCGGCCGTCGAGCATTGCACCAAGTTCCAGCCATCGACATGGAGCGAATTGACACAACCAATCACCTCTCGAGGCTCCGGGAGCTGATGAAGGAGCGCAACGTCGATATCTATGGTAAAAACGCGTAATTACGTCCCTGCTGGAGTGCGACATAGATACTGACTTGCCACCCTATACAGTCATCCCCTCCGAAGACTCTCACGCCTCCGAATACATTGCTGGCTGCGATGGCCGTAGAGAGTTCATTTCTGGCTTCAGCGGCTCTGCTGGGTGTGCTGTTGTCACGCTGGACAAGGCAGCCTTGGCCACTGACGGAAGATACTTCAACCAGGCCTCGAAGCAGCTCGACCAGAACTGGCTGCTCTTGAAGCAGGGCCTACAAGACGTCCCCACCTGGCAGGAATGGTCTGCTGAGCAATCCGCCGGTGGGAAAGTTGTTGCTGTCGACCCCGAGCTCGTCACGGGCTCAATCGCCAAGAAGCTTGCTGAAAGGATCAAGAGATCAGGTGGCTCTGATCTTTTACCCTTGAACGAGAACTTGGTAGACCTTGTTTGGGCTGGAAGCCGTCCGACTCGCCCCAAGAACCCCGTCAAGGTATTGCCCGTAAAGTTCAGCGGCAAAGATGTCGGGACCAAGTTGAAGGAGTTGAGGCAAGAGTTAAGCAAGAAGAACTCACGCGCCTTCGTTGTCTCCATGCTGGACGAAATTGCCTGGCTTTTTAACCTTCGTGGCGACGATATTCCCTACAACCCCGTTTTCTTCTCCTACGCTATCATCACATCAGACTCGGCAACCTTGTACGTGGACGACTACAAACTGGGAGAGGAAACTCGGGTTTACCTTGCAGGCAATGACGTTACTGTGAAGCCCTATGAGGCCATCTTCGACGCCATTAGTATTCTCCGATCTTCCGACAAGCCCACAGAGGCCACACCGGGGGGCCCTTCCAAGAAATTCATGATCTCGACTAAGGCTTCATGGGCCTTAAAACGTTCCCTCGGCGGAGATGGTCAGGTTGACGAGGTTCGCAGCCCAATTGGAGACTCCAAGGCTGTTAAGAACGATAACGAAATGGCTGGCATGAGGGCTTGCCACATTCGAGATGGGGCTGCCTTGATCGAGTACTTTGCCTGGCTGGAGGATCAGCTAGTCGCGAAGAAGGTCAAACTGGATGAAGTGCAGGCAGCTGACAAGTTGGAGCAGCTTCGGTCGAAGCAAAAGGATTACGTTGGGCTGTCCTTCGATACCATCTCCTCGACCGGTGCAAAGTAAGTAGATATTTCCTGCCGTCACTGTCCCACTTCCTCGACTCCTCCCACCCTCATGCTTTTCATCTAGGAGCAACTGATGTTAACCTTCCCCAAGTGCCGCTGTAATCCACTACAAGCCTGAGCGTGGCGCTTGCTCCGCTATCGATCCTGCTGCCATCTACCTATGCGACTCTGGAGCTCAATATCTTGATGGGACGACCGACACTACGAGAACGCTCCACTTCGGACAACCAACCGAGGCCGAGAAGCTTGCGTATACGCTAGTGCTCAAGGGCAACATTGCATTGGACACTGCCATCTTTCCAAAGGGAACGACAGGCTTCGCTCTTGACTGCCTGGCTCGTCAACACCTGTGGGTAAGTGGCAATACCTAGGCTTGCTTTTCTCAAATTGGATGTCTAATGTGGCTTGTCTTGCAGAAAGAAGGTCTCGATTACCGTCATGGAACAGGCCATGGTGTTGGCTCCTACCTCAATGTACACGAGGGCCCCATTGGCATCGGTACTCGCGTCCAGTTTGCCGAGGTAGCCCTGGCGCCAGGCAATGTCGTGTCAATCGAGCCTGGCTTCTATGAAGACGGATCATACGGCATAAGAATCGAGAACGTGGCCATGGTGACGGAAGTCAAGACAAAGCATTCTTTTGGCGACAAACCCTACCTAGGTTTTGAGCACGTCACCGTGGTCCCCTACTGCCAAAATCTTATCGAACCTAGCCTCCTGACGGTCGAAGAGAAGGCCTGGCTCAACGCGCACAACGCAGATATATTCCAGAAGACCAAAGACTACTTCCAGGATGACCCGTTGACCCTAACATGGCTGACAAGAGAGACGCAGCCTTTGTAGGGGGGGCAAGCCTAGAAGTGTACGAAAGCGGCAAGAGTAAAGGTAGCAGCAAACGATAGCCGAAATACAGCGTTCTTGAATGGCTTTGCCAAAACAGCCTTTCCCAGTCGCTCCTTGAGGCCCAGAAGACGCGGCAAGTCCAAGCCATATCGGTGTGCAAGCTGCGAAGAGGTTAGCGTGTGATGTGGTTGCGACACCAGGGAGGCAGATGGTACATAAGAGGTAAGCATGATCAAACCGGCGAATAGAACCAACGTGTGGGACAAAAAGCCCACCAGAAGTCCGCCACCGAACCCTGCAGCCGTGTTAGCAAAACAGGCTTTCGTAGCTGGACTATCGTAGGCTAGCTAGTATACCAGATAAAGTGCCACTTGAGAGCTGCCTCATGGCATCGGGACTCAACCCTCCAAAGGAGCGCCTCTGGGCGTGAGACGCTTGTGATGCGGGTGGCGAGAGATGGAAGTTGAGGTGATTGGGCGTTTGTCGGCAATGCAGCGAGTAGGCGACGCAGACGCCAGTTCCGACGGGCCATGCCAGGCGCCGACCGCTGAATCTGGCAGAGAGAAAGCCACTCATGGTGTATCGGGGTTGAAGAATGATGGTGTTGAAGAATTGAGCGCGTGAGATCTCGGCAGAATTATCGGCTGCCAAAGCTTCTTGAGATGTCCAGACCAGCGGTTTTGTGTACAAGCTGATGATACGGACGTATGATCGCACAGAAAACGAGGTATGTTTTGTAGAAAGTGAAGTTAGGATATATGAGGTAGGTGAGAGATCGATCTAGGGACGTTAGAGGAACTCGTGGTTGCCAAGTTAGGTGCGCATTGTTACCAGGTAGGATAAGATAGCCAAAGAAAGCGGATACAGCCTCGGACCTAAGTACCTACGTAACTTAGGTACACATGTACTTTGCGTCCCACTGACGTAAGGAGCCTGCCTCGAGCTTGAAGCTAGCTACGACTTACATGGTAGGTAAGCATTAGGCTATGGATGCAGCAGCCAAAAGGACAGATGCGTACCCCAGATCTCAAGGTGTTACAGCAGACAGTAACTGCTGGTAAGTTTGTGGTTAAAAGGGTGTTTTTTTTTCGCCGATGACTCAGGCCGTCAGTTGGAGCCCATAAAGGTCAAGCGTACCCCAGATCTAGTAACTAACTACTCTGTACGGCTCCCACTATTATTTTTGGACGTTTCACAATGGAAGAGAACCAAACTCACCAAGTACACTAGAATGCAATTCTATTAATGTGCCTGGTTATCACCACTCTTCCAGCAACGCAGTGGAATGTCCCTTCGACATTTCCAACCATCAAGAATGCCTCCCTCTCCTTACGCTACAATTACTACAGTACATGACCGTGTCCTGGTCCCTACATTCAATTGAGTTGGAGCAGAAAAAATACAAGAATAAAATGCCACCAACACCTTAGACTCCGTACCCAACCGCCGCCACCAGTGACCTGGGTATATCGTACAGCAATGACAGGAATCAAGTGGCTCATGGTGACCGCACAAAAGTTTCTCTCGCCATTTGGCTCTATGCGTAATGAAATCAACCCAATCCACCCCAGACGCCCCGAATGCGCCTGGCAAGCTGAATATCCTTTTGCATAATGGTCACTCTCTTGGCGTGGATAGCGCAGAGGTTGGTATCTTCAAACAGATGAACCAAGAAAGCCTCGGCGGCTTCTTGAAGTGCCTGTATTGCTTGTGATTGCCACCGCATCGCCTCTCCCCGTGGTCTTACCGACTCGGCAATTTCGCGGACCTAGGGGAATGTCAGCAGAGGGTTTTTATCGATGAGTAATAGTGGGCATTGTGTGGCGCGTACAAGTCGAGAGAAGGGAAGCTGACGCAGCAGAAGCTGGGTGCCGCTCTGGTATTTTCGGATTTCCCTGAGAGCAACTGTGCCGGGTCTGTAGCGTCGCTTGCCTCGGTTGGGAATCGGGTCACCAGCTGTACAGTGGTCAGAGTCTTGCCTTGGTGGCCATGGTCATCGGGTGTCTTACGCTGTACATCACTCTGGCGCGATTTTCGACGTGAAGCGTCCGACTGTCTCTTCCTTGGAGGCATCGCGCCAGCGAGAGCTTGTCGGCCTCGTGGTGCGTACCTGCAGCCGTAAAGATCTTTGCGCAGGCTTCAATGGAACAACATCTCAGGCTCGAGATAGCGCAGATGAAACGATGCTTTCCTCAAAGGATGCAGCAAGCGCCGGCGGGGTGGAGGTCAAGCAAGCGACGATCGAGTCGATGGAAGGAGGCCTCGGCGAAGACCGGGGCGGCGACAGCGCAGAGGTGGCGTAGAGGATGTCGATTGGTTTTTGTAATCAAGAGAGTAGTGATAAGCCGCAAAGTCAGGTTGAAGAATCAGTTTGCAACGACAATGGCGGTTGGCAACAAAGTCAGGCACGGGCGTGGTGGAGCGAACTTGGGAATTGCTAGTCTATCTCTTGGACTTACCAGCCCCTCGGGTTTTCGGGTTTGCGACCAGGGGCAGCTGGCAAGCGCGATTTCTCGCGTAGCTTTCGCGTGCCCATTCAATCTAAATTTACCGTGTCAATTACTGTGTAGCGTTCATGTTTCCGCACTGTGAGACCGCTGACCCTTGACTATCTAGGATCATGGATAACAGGCGGGAAATTATGACATCTTACGGAGGACCTGCAAGGCTGTCCTGCGCACCAGTTCGATTAGGTGTCTGTCGAACGAGTCGGTGGGCGTCAGTGTTTGAGGGCCCTAGGGTACCTACCCCTCGTCCTGCAGCGTCATCAGTCGCCAGCTGGCCTTAACATAACGCACGTATCTTATCGATTAGCAGTCGCGGCAAATGTGACAACACATACCCGACCGGTTATGCACTTGACTTGACACCAAAGGCCACCTCTCACCGTACGACCTGTTTACTTTTGCGCTGCCTCATTCAACCGCTAATCCGCCGCCTGGCTGCTTGTCTCGTTCTCGTGAGGGTTCCGATCAAGCATTCTGGCCAGCAACCTATTACCCATCCATCTTCATTGTCACGGAATACAACTTCTATCCGATAGTAACGTAATCCACCTGGCGTCAGATGAGTTACACCTTGTTCATAAACAGCATCAAAAGACGTCCTCCCTTGTATACCACCTTTCTTTCGCAACACTGGTCGTTGCTGGACGACAGCTCCTCTGCAGGCCGCAGAAACACACTATACTTCCGTGTCTCAATCGCTGGGAAATGAGCGCAGCTGCCTCACTTCCTGCTTTCTTCCTCTGAAGCACCACTCGGACAGCTCACTACACGGCATGGATCAGATGATGGGTGACGGGGGCAGGTTCCCGCTCGAGACGTGGTTCTGGGAAATGCCTATATGCACCCGATGGTGGACGACGGCTACCGTCCTTACCAGTGCACTCGTCCAGTGCCAAATGGTTACCCCCTTCCAGCTCTTCTACAGCTTTCGTGCTGTCTTCGCAAAATCACAGGTTCGTCCTTTCGTCTCCGCTTCCTGCTTCCTGTTTCCGACCCATCCGCTGCCCCTCCTCTCCTCCCATGCGACGGTCAACGCGCGATGCCTGTTTCCCAATAACGCGAAATGAGTATATTCTGACTTGCACTGCAGTACTGGCGTCTTCTGACCACCTTTCTCTACTTCGGTCCCTTTTCGCTCGATCTCCTGTTCCACGTCTACTTTCTTCAACGCTACGCCCGTCTCCTCGAAGAATCCTCCGGTCGTTCACCAGCCCACTTCTCGTGGTTGCTTATTTACTCTATGACGAGCCTTCTACTTCTCTCGCCACTGGTCTCGATGCCATTCCTCGGTCATCCTCTGTCATCCACCCTTGTCTACATCTGGTCGCGACGCAACCCCGATACGAGACTCAGCTTTCTCGGCTTGCTGGTCTTCACTGCCCCTTACCTTCCTTGGGTTCTTATGGCTTTCAGTCTCGTTCTGCACGGTTCTATTCCCAAGGATGAGATTATGGGTGTTGTCATTGGGCACATTTGGTATTTCTTCTCCGACGTGTACCCGCCCTTGCACAATGGCTCGCGTCCATTCGATCCCCCAAGTTGGTGGCGAAGGCTCTTCGAGCGGCGGCCCACGGAAGAAACATCGGATGGCATCAACAACGACATTGTCGTCGCTGGTGGACCAGAGCTCGCCCCCGACGTTCGGTGAGAATATGTGCTCGGGCCTTTCAAAAAGCACACGCACGCACGAGAAGACAGTGGGACTATCAACATTGGCATGGCTTCGGCGTTCAGGTCAGCATAGTCGCGATTCTGCGACCCCTTCATTTGCATCAGCATTTTCGCCGTGCACATAGCGCCCTGGCAAACGTGCCTTGTCGCGTAGGTAGACCTGACTTGGAGTGTGCCGCAGTCCATGGCTCTAATAGGCACCGCTACTACCTGAGTTCAATCTACATACATCATGCGCGTCCATCTTCCCTGCAACGTGTTGAGGACGTCCCAGGCCGCTGCAAGCGTCTGTGAAGCACACGAGGACTTGTCTTTGCGAGTTATTGTACTTTGATAATCGTACACCGAGTCTCCAGACCTTGAGGACTAAGGTGCAGAGGCGAAAGCCCCCGGCTTGGCTGAGATTGTCAATTGCTATGTGGACGCCGGCCTGATATTGGCAGGCTGAATATGACCCCACGTGCTGTCGAGAAAGCTGCTGTAGATTGGACGAGGGGTTAAGCAATCTGGTGCGCATTTGGATTGGGCACAATCCGCTGACCCCACCTACAGAGCCAATTGCGTCATTTCAAAAAGTTAGCCTACTACTCCTCTACCACACGTACGCACAAGAACAGGCTTAGTATACCGTCGGATCTAAGCCCACCAGAGTACACCTCTTGTTAGTAGTCCGTTATCTCCTGACAATGTTCAAGAACCTGATGTAATGCGCGCTTCCAGACACGGAACCTTAAACCTTTGCAACAAGACACCGACTACTCAACATGAAAGCGTACTGGTACGACAACCTCGATGTAAGTCTCGAAGAGCAGCTAACGAACCGGTCGGTCGAATGGCTTGCCACAATCTCGATGGCGAGGTTTTTGCTGACCATCCGTAACAAAACAGGGTGACCAGCGCCTGGCGCACGACTCGGGCAAGGAAGTCACTATCGGCGAGCTGAAGAAGCTTGGTGTCTTCTATCACCGAATCCCCGACCTCGACGGCGTCAACCAACTCGCGTCTGAACGTGGTTACAGAAACAGAGACGAGATTATCGTCTCGCCGGAGAAGATGGGTGACATCTACGAGGAGAAAGTCAAGTCGTTCTTCCACGAGCATTTGCACGAAGACGAAGAAATTCGCTATGTTCGCGATGGCCATGGCTATTTCGACGTGAGGGACGTTGATGACGCGTGGATTCGAATTCGCGTGGAAAAGGTGAATGATTGCGTATCAAATACATGCAGCAGGCCGACTAACCATAGACAGGACGATTTGATCATCCTGCCCGCCGGCATTTACCACCGATTCACCACTGACGAGTCTAACGTGAGCGGCACCCATTTGTTGAGAGAGCCCTGGCTGACTGCAAGCAGTACATCAAAGCGATGAGGCTCTTCAAGGACGAGCCCAAGTGGACCCCTCTAAACAGGAACACCGATCTAGACGTGAACCCGCACAGAAAGGAATACGTTCAGGAGTACCTTCAGAGTGAGATTTCTGCATGATTACACCTGTGCCGATCAGGACGGTTCAACCGCTACATATGAGCATCGTGTATGAAATTAATGCAAGTGCCTATTGTATGTGTGTTGTTATTTTCTTAATGGCATTTTAGCTCACCGCTGCTCATCCATTCCCACTACCTGTTTGAGACATGCACAGTACTGTGTCGAGGTTTTTGGGACTGGTCTACCTACCTGCGAAGCATGTGGCATAGGAGGGGGGGGGGGGGGGGGTAGAGTCAGAGACCGCTTAACTACCACCTATGCTGGGGATGAAATCTTAGTATCTTCAGGCGCCACAAATGCTCCGCGGGCCCACCAAGGCGTTAGGTTGAGTGTAGCTTCAAAGTGATGAGCCCTAGGTAGGTAGTGAGAAAGCATGATCCCATCGACGGCCTTCGTTACTTACTTACTCGGCTTTTCTGCATACGTTTCAAGCCATTATCCAGAAATCCAGTCAATGGCTTAGGTAACTTTGGGGAGCCTATCAAGCAAGGTAAGGTATGCACGGAACTCGCACCCCCACTTAAGGGATGCAACTAAGTATCCGTACAGGCTGGCTTGAAAGAAGAGAGAAAAGCAGTTCATCGGCACAGATCGTCTCGTGACATTTGGAACCCTGATAGTGATGGTCGGGCATCGGCAGGACCAGTCAATGTTAATAATCCAAAATCACAATCAGCCGCATCACGATATCAATAGACCATCAGCTACCTCGCACCCATCCTTCGCACTGCACACTCCTCAGGTGACATATACTACGCGCATTCATAACCTACGGCGGCTCAACTGTTTTAATTCCTCGCTAGTCTCCGCAGACCTATGGTTCCAAATCGTTTGGCATCCATCGCAGTTAGTATGATAAGCCACTCGTACAGCCTACGCACAGCCAGGTTCCCGTACATCTCATCGACCGTTTTCACGGACTGCAACAGTAAAATAGTCTACAAGTAGAGGGGACTGCGAAAGCTGATCCACGATACTACTGCCGGACAAACATATTCGTTACCCAACGACATGGACGTCTCTAGTGAAGACAGCGCGGCTCAGTCTACAGTGGAAGTGGTCACGAAAACAAAGCTCCAGCTACCAGCTAGTTGCGACCCACCCCAGCCCGACGGCGAGAGAAAGCAGTTGGTATGGGTGGTAAGTCACGGAGATGGAAACCCTTCATCTTCTTTACATTGCTGATGTTGATTTTATTGTTACAGGTGTTCGGTGGAACGGGTCATATGGGCAGATCTCTCGTGAAGTCCGCCTTGTCCAAAGGAGATCTTGTCTCGTCCGTGGGACGAATCTTCGAGACGAGCCTCGAGGATATGTCAGCTCACCAAGACAAAGACAACTATCTGGGGCTACTATGTGATGTGCGTTCGAAAGACTCAGTGGCGCGCGTAATTAGCAGGACGTTGAGACGATTCCAGCGCGTCGACGTGGTCGCCAACTGCTCCGGCTACGGCGTTATAGGCGCATGCGAGGACCAGGACGAGCACGAGATTCGGAACCAATTTGAGACGAATTTCATGGGCACTCTCAACATCATCCAAGCCACATTGCCCTATTTCCGCCAGCAGAACGGCGGCCGCTATCTCATCTTCAGCTCGACATCAGGGGCACTGGGGGTTCCTGGCCTTGGCCCGTATTGTGCCACCAAATATGCCGTCGAAGGGCTTATAGAGGCTATGCTTTACGAGACGGATTCATTCAACGTCAAGGCGACCCTCGTGGAACCCGGATTCGTCCGCAGGGATGAGCCCGACGCCTTGGCAACCCCGCTGCCTACCTGGGGCCACTTCCTTATCAAACCAGCAAGCGAGGCCTACGCGCAAGCAACATCACCAGCACTGCATGCCAAGAGGATGGTTCAATGGCTCGGCGACCGCCAGCCGACGAGTGCCGTCAAGTGTGCTGAGCTTGTCTGGCAGCTGGCCCACTGCTCGTATCCTCCGCTACGGTTACTCCTGGGAAGCTATGCCATTGAGAGTATCCGCGATAGGTTGCGGTCCGTTACAGAAGAGTTGGAGGACTGGAAGCATCTGAACTTTCCTTCTGTGGCAGAAGCGGGTGGTGAGGGCGGAGGAAAGGACAGCAAACCAGACCATGACGAGAGCATGGCTGATTCGGGGCAGGACGCGCCTAGCCAGGAGACGTAAGAGTTGAAGACTACAGAATAAGATGTGACCTGTCGCGCTCTGTTGCACTCTATGCAGGCTGGACGACGATTATTCATGACCGAGAACGATATGTAATTGACGGGTGCGTAATTTACGCGTGGTGATGCTGACCTCCTTCAGGCAGATGTAATGGCCATCCGTCCTTGACACCTACTACCTACAGTACGAGTACGGAGTGTGCACCAGGCCCCTTGCCTTTCATCCCTTCCTTGGCTGGACCGTGGGACAGCGGCTTACGTACCCAAAAGTTTCTCCACCTGGCCTGTAAAATACCTGACACTAAAAGCAATTTAGCATGAAATTCCAAGACCCTTGATAGGTGCACGCGTGTTCCCCTGCGTTCCCGTTCCGCCCGCTCGCGAATACAGGTGCCCATCCCATCTCCTTCTCTCTGCATGCGTCCCCTTTACCTCATTTTCTTTGCTTCCTCCCTTTGAGTTTCCCAGTACCAACAGACTTCGCCTCCTCTGTTGCGATCAAGCGTATAGAAGGGAATACGCTTCTGGAGAACGTCAAGGGAATTGATACTTCATCGTCCCTTCTTACCTGTGACGGACTGGCCATTTCAATCGAGTGTGGCGCCTTCGAATCGTACCCGACCAAGCCCGAGTCCCAGCCGTCGTCGTTGAAGCCAGTTTGCTTCACTCTCTAAGGTCCGAGTCCATACGGCGATTTCACCCCAATCACCAAAATGTCGGACAAAAAGAACGAGGACTACGAGCTTCGCAGCTCAGAGTCGTTTGGCGAGAAGGATGGCTTCCTGTCTCGACCCCCCCCAAGGCCGAGGCCTGCGCTTGCTTCGCCAATCAGCAAAATCGACAACAGCCCAGGTATCGCCATTCTTGCCTACTGCCTCTCCTCTATCAGTATGACGGTTGTCAACAAGTACGTCGTGTCTGGCCAGTTCTGGAACTTGAACTTCTTGTATCTCGCCGTCCAGGTGCGTTCTCGCTGCACAACCCCCCAGTCCGTCACCATCTACTAACGCTGGGATGTCCGCAGTCCGTCGTTTGTATCCTTACCATCACTGTGTGCAAAAACCTCGGGATGATAACGAACCTGGCTCCCTTCGACACCGACAAGGCAAAGAAATGTTGGTCATGCACTTAACGTAACCTCACGCTCCGCTCGACACTTACATTTCTCTGCAGGGTTCCCCGTTTCTCTACTTCTGGTCGGCATGATTTACACTGGTACCAAGGCCTTGCAATTCCTCTCCGTACCCGTCTATACCATTTTCAAGAACCTCACTATCATTGTTATTGCCTACGGCGAGGTATTGTGGTTCGGCGGTAGTGTCAGCCCCCTTGCTCTGCTGTCTTTCGGCTTGATGGTTCTTAGTTCTGTCGTGGCCGCATGGGCAGATGTTGCACATGCATTGGGCGCTGGCTTCCAGACGGCCGAGGCATCGGCCGCCGTTTCCACCCTGAACGCCGGGTATGCTTGGATGGGCATGAACGTGTGCTGCACAGCGGCGTATCTGCTGAGCATGCGCAAGGTCATCAAAAAGATGAACTTCAAGGACTGGGATAGTGAGTCGCACTGGACTTCCTACGGTTGCAGCGCGGTTCGGAATGACTTGCTGACAGGAGAATGACGCAGCCATGTTCTACAACAACTTGTTGACCATTCCCGTTCTCATCGTCTGCACCCTTGTGGCGGAGGATTGGTCATCGGCGAACATTCAAAAGAATTTCCCCGTCGAGACTCGCAACAGCCTTTTCATCGGCATGATCTATTCGGGCTTGTGCGCCGTTTTCATCTCGTACTGTTCGGCGTGGTGCATCCGCGTGACGTCGTCGACGACGTACTCGGTAGTCGGTGCTCTTAACAAGCTTCCTATCGCCCTCAGTGGTCTCGTTTTCTTTGATGCACCGGTCACTTTCGGCAGCGTATCAGCCATCGTCATCGGATTCGTCAGCGGAATCGTATATGCATGGGCCAAAATTCGACAAACGGAGGCTTCCAAGATGTCCTTGCCGACGACACAGCCCATGAGCGCGAGTGCCCAAAGCAACAGAGACGCCAACAAGTAAGCAAGCGAGTGCCGGGCAATTTTGGCCGTACTAGAGAGACGGGACGAAGTTCAGTGTGCATTATCAGCTAGTTAGAAGGACGTGTGTGGTTTTCTGATAATGGCTGTTTTCTATAATTCATCTTGGACAATGATTCAGATGCTGAATGCGCATTGCGAAACAACTTGCATGGCTGGCATCACGTGCCAGCTTCTTCTGTTTGACTGAAGCAAATAAACCACTATGTTGTACAGTAGTGTATTCCTGTGGTGGCGTGGGGGATGAGGAGGAATGATGGCATGACATGGAATGGGGTATTGAAATAGCTCACAATGAGGCCCTCATTTGTTTACGACGAGATACGGCGGTGACGCTTTATGGTAACATTCCTTCAATATCACTAATCAGGCTCCCTACTCCAGCGATCGTGACGCGACTTTGCTCAAGGGAGTAGCAGGGAATGAATGTTGAGTTGAGTTACAGCTGGGTGTCAATCCCTCAACAAGAGACAGCAGTGGGTTTGGTTGAGATGCGCTGCCTACTTTGCGGGGTACCCAACATACCAGCTTTTCCACTAGAATTGCAATTGATTAGACAGGAAAAACCATGACCTCGTCATCCAAATATTGGAACTGTTCTGCCATCAGTAGGTTTGCTGTTTGTGGTACATCACAAGTTTACTTGGTTGGGGGTTGCTGCGTGGTTGACTTGCTTGACGAACAAGATCCAGTTGCTTGAATGCAGGTTTTTGTGGCCCAACAAAGGCAACGTCTTTAAGGGCAAACAAATGTGATCTGCACACAAGGCTTTATGCAATGTTACCACCTAGTAATACTTAGGTACTCTATCTACAAGCATTCAGCAGACACACAGTAACTTAGCAATAAGTTATCCTATAAGAGCCTGTGCGACCTTTTTGCAGGGGGAAAGTAGTAATTACACATACCAACTTGCTTGTGCAGGCAGATAGAGAGGGAGGCACACCAGCATGTCACGTTTAGCACCAGTCACATCACATTCGGTGGGGACCCACCCCCTCAGAGGCCCACCTAACAGTTGAAATCCAGTCCCATCCCATCGCCAACCATCCCATCTCACCTGTCAATTTAAGACCCTAGTCTACTATTAACTTTTCTCTACCTTTACTTGTAGCGATCCGCAGTTTCCTTTGCTGTGCGCCCTATCTACCTTGTATTAGCTTCTACTTTAGCCTTTTATCCTTCCATCACCTGGAGTCAAGCTATAAAAGTGTTGTGAAATAAGACGAGAATAAGACGTCACCACCACCACCACCACCACCTCCATCATCATCCACTCCCCTCAGCGCAACCTCAACCTTCTAAGCCTCTACTCCTCAGACTTCTCCTGTCACTCTTTGCCGTCTTTTTAGAGCTATGGCTTGAGCGGAATCCAGCTATTTGTTCTCATCGCAGACCAACCTTGCGCTTTACCCTCGTGCAAACTGCGCTGTAGCAGCCGTGGTGGCAACGGCAATCAGTCAATATGTTGCCCTTTATTAGCAAGCGTATGCAATGCTGCCTCTCTGGCAAAACCCTTGCACAACCCCCTTTTCTCTTTTCTACTGCATTTTGGATGCCTTGCTAACTCTGCTCGACACTATAGCCTTCGATCTCCTCGCACTGCGCCTCGGCGCATCTTCCGACGAACGTTGGTCCTTCCTATCTAGTTCGACCGCACAAAAAGGAGTTAAACTGGTCTTCGCGGACGATGACCTGGACAGAGCCACGTTGCTGACGACACTTCTCCCGTAGTCAAACTTGTCTTCTCGTTCCTTATATCATACCCTTTGGCCGGCCTCCTCAAGCGAGTTCCTGATGCCAGACCCGATCAGAAGAACCTCTTTATAATTTGGTACGTTGCTTCTTCGTCGACTTCGATGCCCTGTCCCGCTGCTCGCTCCTCATGGCTGATACTTTGCGAGTCGCAAATAGCACCTCTACTTTCTACCTAGTCGGTCTCTTCGACCTGTGGGACGGTGTGCGCACTCTCGCCATCGCTTCCGTGGGCGTCTACTGCATTACCAAGTACATGCGCACTAGTCCCTTTATGCCATGGATTGGCTTCGGTTTCCTCATGGGCCATATGTCCATCAACCATATCGCTCGTCAAGTTGCCAACAACCCCTCCTCTGTCGATATCACGGGTGCCCAGATGGTCCTTCTCATGAAGTTAAGCGCATTCTGCTGGAATGTGGCCGATGGCCAGCTCCCAGAAGATCAGTTATCTGATTACCAGAAAGAGAGGAGGCTGGTTGATCTGCCTGGTCTCCTGGACTATGCAGGTTACGTTCTCTTCTTTCCCTCCCTCTTCGCTGGGCCTGCGTTCGACTATATCGATTATCGGAAATGGATCGACACAACAATGTTCAACCTCCCCGCCCAGGTTGACCCCTCCAAAGCGCCTCCCGTGAGAAAGAAGAGAAAGATTCCCCGCAGTGGCACGCCCGCTACCTTGAAGGCTGCCAGCGGCCTGGGTTGGATTGGTCTTTTTATGTTTCTTTCCAACTACTATCCAATCACCTATTTGACGAGCCCCTCCTACATGGATCATGGTTTTCTTCACAGAATTTGGATTCTTCACATGGCTGGTTTCACCGCTCGTTTGAAGTACTACGGTGTTTGGTGCTTGACAGAGGGCGCCTGCATTCTGGCTGGCTTAGGCTACAATGGTGTGGATCCTGTCACCGGCAAGGTGTCGTGGAACAGGCTACAAAATATCGATCCCTGGGGCGTCGAGACGGCTCAAAACACCCGCGCCTATCTCGGTAACTGGAATATGAACACCAATAACTGGCTGAGGAATTACATCTACCTGAGGGTCACACCGAGGGGGAAGAAGCCTGGTTTCCGTGCAAGCCTTGCTACCTTCAGCACCAGCGCTCTGTGGCACGGCTTCTACCCCGGCTACTACATGAGCTTCATCCTTGCCAGCTTTATCCAAACAGTGGCCAAAAGTAAGTGCACTTTTGTGTGCCGCACCAGGCCGGCCCGGTTGGATTACACGATGGGCTGACCATGTGGCAGATTATCGCCGCTACTTGCGAGCCTTTTTTATCGATCCCAATAGTGGCGCGCCCACCTCTAGTAAGATCTACTACGACATCCTCTCGTATTTCGTCACGCAGGTGGGCATGTCGTTTGTCGTCGCCCCCTTTCTCATTCTCGAGTTCTCGGGGTCGGTGCAGGTGTGGGCTCGCGTATATTTCTACACCATCTTAGGCACCATGCTGTCCATGGCCTTCTTTGCCTCGCCCGCCAAGCAGATGCTGAAAAAGCAACTCGAGCAACGGCAAGGCAAAGCTGGCGCCAGGCTCACGCGCACCCTGAGTCAAGACAGTCTCTCAGGTCGGGAGCCTGTTTTGGGCGTGTCGGCGGATCCACAGCGAGAGATCGACGAGGCCATGGAGGAAATCAAGGCCGAGGTGGAGGCCAGGCAGAGGAAGAAGGCTGCCTGAGTGAGCATCGATGAGTTGCATGGTACTGGCGCTTCTGCGACCCAGGTAGTTAACGATGCCCTACTCGCGTGCCGGCATATGTTGCTTCATGCGTGAAATGGGTTTATATCATCAAGCAAGCTTCGTTACAGCTCAAAGAGATTCCAGACGATGGACGATCGTGAGTGAGTAGTATTGGAAGAGGCCCTCGAGGGACTCATTAGACATTGCGGGCTATATGGATGTAAAACAAAACCATTATGAAATGTCAATGTCCCACAACAGCGACAAGTATCGGCCAGGTTTCATCGTTACCAACTGCCCCTAGCACTGATCCCGGCAAGCTGACTCCTTTGTAAGGCCAAGGGGGGTATCGTCAATCAAGTCTCAGTCGCCAAGCGGAAATATGAACAAACAAAGACTAAGTAACCTCCGCCAAGTCATCATGTGTGTGTTTGCTTTGTCCTGTTGTACAAATACAGTAGTTTATGTTCGATGGCAATCGTTGGCGTTAAGAACCCTAAGAACCCTCATAGGAAGATATCAAGGAAAGGAATGAACAACGTCTAGTTTCCTGCCGGGCCATGATGCTGGATATGGTAAGAAATATTGTGGTGCCGATGAACGGGAAAGAAAGAAGAGTCGTAAGTGCATGCGTCTATGTATATGATGAAAACTGTCGTAGATTCGTTAGACCGTCGCCGGAAGGCCAGGTCCTAATTCATGATTCCGATGCGCGGAGATAATGGTGACGAAGACGTATTTGAAAACGCTCAGAGACGCCAGAGGCGCGATCGGGTTGCTATGCCATTTGGCCCCAACCCTGTTTGACGCCCACGACAACGAGGGCAGCGATGGCACCGACGACCAATAACCCGATAACAGACATGTACCGATTAAGTGCGCGCCACCACCGGGCGCTTTGGAACAGAGTTTCGTCGATTACTGAGATCCTTGTAGGAAGGTCGCGTTCTTGGTCTAAAAGGACCGATCGAGGGTCGCGCTCTGCCATCTCGGCTTGCGGATCAGGGGGGAGCGGGAGAAAGGCAGCGATCATCCATGCTGTTGATCGTTAGCCACCATCACTTCCGCACATATCCGAAAAACGTGACCGACTCACCGATCGGCAGGATGAACCCGATGACAAACATTGTGACTTGCATGTTCCGCTTGCCTAGAATGCTACTCTCTGCGGACCAAGTCATCGATGGTGGTTCCCAGATGCTGTAACGGCCAGCTCGCTGATCCCGCCGTAAGTGTGGTGACCAGATACTGGAAGTCTTTTTCCGCAGACCGGTGCGCACTTGGTTCTCTTGTGAGGGCGCCGGGCTAATCTCCATGGACCCTGCGTCCGACAACGGTCGGGGGTTGGCGGCATTGACTTCTCGCGGCCGTCGCCGTTGGTTGTAAATATTCACCGAGGGCTGGTCGACACTAGGGGAATGGCTATGGAACGAGCTAGGCGGTCGGCTGTCGTTAGGATCTGACATTAATGAGTCCCCCGAGCTGGCGAGAAACCTGCGTTCTCCACTTCCATAATAAAACCTACAAACAGGCAAGTCAGCAAACGTCATGGTATTAAGTAACGTCTTTTCGTGCTACAAAAACGAGATGGTCGCTTACTTGGCCCAGGTTGGAATCGACGTCGAGTTAAGACTGTTGGCGCGCGAACTACCCGAGGAGTGAAGATTCCGATCGGAGGATGAGCTTGAAAAGAAGCCAGAAAGACGGGTTCGCGAGGGACGTTGGTGGAGTTGGTGCAATTCTGTCAATCCGTCGCCATGCTCGTCTTGATCGCTGACCATCCGGAGGGTGTTTCCTCGACTGTGCGTTGCTTGAGGGCGTTCGAGAGAGTCGGCGAATGATCGCGAGTGCGACAATGAGCGCTCTTCATTGGCAGCCAGAGACGATGAAATGCTGAGCATCTGCCGGCTGTGGCTGCTCAGGGGTATGCTACCCCGTCTCCCAGGCGCCGACCAGGGAGACACGGAGCGGGACGGAGGCTCGCTACCCCCCTCGCTCTCCGAGATAACGGTGGACAATTGTGAGCTCCATTGATGCGGATGGGGGTTCATGTGTGATGCTGCAGACGCAACAGGCGCGACAGGAACGGCGGGGGTTACGCTCGGCGCAACTTTGGTCTCTGGCTGCCGTCCAGACTGGCTGGCCAGTACGCGTGATCGATAAAAAGCCGCAGGGGAAGCTAGGAAACTTTGTGCCGCTTCAAGAGCGAGGGCACTGGAGACTGATTTGACCGAGGCTGCGCGTCGCAGGGAATCTCTGGACCGTGACTTATAATAACCAAATCTTTCGTTAGATCTCTTCTTCTTCTTGTGGGGCTTCAGTGGTGCCACCAAGAGACTTTCTTGCGAGTACTCTGGGCGGACCCGAGAACGACGGCTGGAGGCTAGAGACGATGGCGCCGGAGAGGAAGCGCCGTGCAGTATGTAGTTTTGTTCACTGCCGGCAGTCTTTGGCGGACTTCTCTCGGCAGACGATGGCTCCGGGGGGGAGGATCGGCCGAGGACTATGTAGTTCGAGTGGCTTGACGATGGCGGGTGCGTCGACTCCTCTCTCTCGGGCGAAGGAGGCGAACTGGAACCTTGCAAGTTGTAGTTGGTCGTCTCTGAGGTCGTCGACGGTGCATGAAGCACACTCTCGGTATCGGTCGCTGGGGGGGAATTAGAGGCGTAGACTTTGTAGTTCGTCTTCTCCGATGTCGTTGATGCGGTGACGGACGACTGAAAGGAGGTCTTGGTCTGCAAGTCGTGGGGGTCCGAGGATGTAGACAAATCAGCAGTAGGTGCCTCGGGCAGCGGCGCGAGTCGAGAGCCAGATGGAGACGGCGGGTAGGTTGCGGCCTGTTCGAGTCCAGGGTAAAGGAGCGTCGACTTTTGCTTTTGCTTGAGATCGGGGGTGTTGGGAACCTTGCGAAGGCCGCCCACCATTCGATAATTCCAAGGGGACGAGGAGGAGCCGGCTGTGCTGGTAATATGATCACCGGCTAATTGCGTGGTCGAGGATGCCGGGGTTAGAGTGGATGAAAAGCTTCGGTCCGGAAGTGAAGTCACTGTTGAGCTTGGACGGACTTCACTAAAGGCGTCCGAAAGGCGTTCATGCGAAGTCGTGGTAGACAGCGACAAGGTGGGGGCTCTGGAAGATGAGCCATGGTCTTCGTGGACTGCAGCCCGCTGCCCCTGGGGTAAAAGGGAGAATGTCTTGCCATCAGCGTTCAGGGCGATGAGATTGCGGCGGCGAGACAAGGGGCGCTTTGACGAGTGTGTGACAGGCTCGTCGTCCTCGTTGCGCTGGGAGGACCGGGATCGCGCATTAACGGGGGAAATATCAGTCTGATTAGGTGGAGTGGTAGGGACAGGGGTGGTGGGAGACGACTCGTCGCCGGGCAAGCAGTCGGATCGGAGTTTCGACCCTGAAACACGATGGTCCTTGGCGGCAACTAATGGGCAGGTGGACGAGGCTGGCGACAATACAGACGTTGAAGTGCTGGAAGAATAAGAGCGTCGATGAGAATAGAGGTCGCTAGCGCGGCTCACGGAGCGGTCGTCGACCCATGATGAACCGGCGTGGTCGTGACCCGATGGGTTGGGAGAGAGCAGTGCTGTCGTGGACGTCGGGGTGCGTGACGATGAAGCCGACGCGGTGGAATCGCGGTTTTTGCCGCTTGGGCGGGGTGGGCTGTAAGGGACGATGCGAATGGCAAGGGAGTTGGACTGCGACTTGGAACGCTCGTGTAGCGGCCTTCGTTGGGACCGGGAGGGGCTTCCCCGAGAGGGGCTCCCGGACCCGGACCCGGACATGCTCAGCCAGGCACGTGGGTGGCCTTAGTCGGAATGGAGCGGTTGAAGGGTGTCGGAGAAGATGGGCGGGCGTGTGGAGGCGGGCTGTCTTCTTCGGCGTAGGAGCTCCGGGCCATAGAGTACCGGTGATGCACGGGATTGACAAGCAAGGCCGGAAGAGGAAACAGGGGCCAAGCGCAAGGAGGATGTGCCCGACGTGGCTGACTCGCCGGGACCAGCACGGCTTCAGCGACTAAGGGATGGGTGGCAGCTGGCCGATCTGTGCTTTCGGCTGTCTCAATTTCCCCTTCATGGAGGTTTGGAGCTTCCCAGGAGCCAAGCGTGGTACGCAGGTCAAGGTAAAAAGGAAGCAGTCAAGGTTGTCCCAGCGACACAATTCGGAGACGGTTCGGACCTGGCTTGGTCGAGTCGGAAGCCTTGAACAGCCGTTGAAAGGTCGTGGGAGGCGGGATGCTCGGGGATGCTCAGTGTCGTCGTCCAAGGCGGTTCGATTGGCTGATGTGCATGTGTTGGAACAGCAAAGGTGTTTTTTTTTTTCTTCATTAAGGCCAGGCAGGAGAGCAGGTAAGGTGTGTATGTCCGTTGGGAATGCTGGTATATAATATGTGTAGAGTGGTAGCGGCGAACATGTGAGTCGGCAAAGTGAGTGACTTAAGTGAGACGAGGCGTGTTAGATACTACAAGTATGGAAATATTGGCAATGATCGAGAGTGAATGAAGCGAACGAAGAAAGGAAACGCAAGGCATCGAGGGTGCCAGAAAAGAGGGTGGGAACGATTATTACAGGCGGAAGCGCCTCGGGATATGCGTAATAGAAGACAACAGAAAAAAAGAAAAACGTCGTCGAGGACGCGCAAAATTTAGTCGGCGGGAGGCAGAAGCCGAACGAAATGGAAGAGAGAAACGAGGGAAGGTGGAAGGAAGGGGGGAGAGGAAGGAGAGGAGAGGAAGGAGAGGAGAGAAAAGGGCCACAGGTTTGCTCCATACCCTATCTGTATCCGTACTTCCCACTCACCTACATCAAAGTACCTCTAGCGGTGGGCAAGGTGATGTGAGCCAGGCCCGTAATGGAGAGCGCCGACGGGGGTGGGAGAGAGGAAGGAGGAGGGAGTGGAAGCGGACCAGGGCACAAAGTGAAAAGAGGCAGGGGAGGGGTTGTGGTGGAATGTACGGATAGTGTACGAGTACAATGCAGGTATGGCTACTATGTGAGTTACGTACCCTTTATCCTTCCAGAGGCACCAGACTTCGCAGACCAATATTCTTGCGGGAAAAAATCGTGTTTGCGCCGAGGCGTCGAATTCTCAATCTTTGAATCCCGTTGTCGTCTTCAACGGCCAATCTCGGTGGACGGCGGCGGCCTTCTTCCAATCGCCAAAACGAGACTCCTGGTCTCTCTCATGCAGGCCTGACTCCTTACAGCACGACGAGACTACCGGATTGGTAACAACAGTTGGGCCAGGAAAGTGGGAAAAGGCGGTCGAGAGCCTGAGTCGTATGGATAACGGAGTTGTTTGCACCAACCAAGCACAGAGTGATAGGTATGGTGTGTATCCTTACCTACGGATTTGGAGATGCGTGATGGAGACCTCGCTGCACTAGTACCAGACGCGGACACACTCGACCGGGCTCTGCACACTGAAATGCACCTAGAAGCGGTAATCTTCGCCCGGGGGTTGGGGCCGGTCCAAGCAATGTGACTGGCTGGATGGCCTCGTCTCCCTATCACCCGCTTCCTCTCCTGTCCGGCACCTGCGCCAGCAGTTGGTTCGATGATGGTGGCGGCTCGACCGTTGGGGTTGCTTCCAGGCGACCCGGACCAGACAAGAATCCCGCACACCAATCGACAAACGCGCAGAATTGGACGAAACGCGGGGGGAAGGGGCTTCTCTGCTGCTGCTGCTGCCCGGGGTGGGGAGCCTGGAGGAAATGGAACCTTGACCGAACCGGCCAGGGCTAGGAACGGAAGGGCGATATGGCAGGCTGGAGGTGACGAGATAGCCAAGACCCGTTGCGCGGTAATTATCGGGCTGCTGTTGTTGCTGCAGTGAGAAAGGAGAAAGAAGTCAATGAGTTGCTTGTGTTTTTGCTTGTGGTGGAGGGCGGGTGACAAGAGGGAAAGGCAGGAGTAAGACAAGATGACAATGATGCGGGTTGACAATGACGATGGGGTCGAGGCCTTTTTGACAGAACGGGTGTTAATTAAACTGCAATATTTGCATCGGTCATCTTGGCTGTTGACGTGGTTCGTGAGACGGGCGGAAAACAACAAAAACATCGCGTCCAAGTGTTGCCGTCGCCGTAAGAGGTCTGACCTTAAGGGCCCGGCGACCAGGAAGCCCCCAGGCTTTGGACGACGACGAGGTCTGGATGACCCTGGGCCACGAGCGCTCGGAGGCAGGCGCCGCCAAGGAAGAAGCGACGCGGAGCTGGGCTGGGGTGCAACATTGCATTTACTACCGCGCAACCGTACTACCAAGGTAATAATAAGTGGAAGGTAGGAAGACACGATGAAGCCGATCAGATTGGCGGCGTGTTTTCCCCTTGTAGTGTCCGGATTTGCAGCCCAATCACACCTGTCTGTAGGGCGTTTCTTCCATCTCGTCCCCGTCGTTCTTTGCTCATGTCTGGGTACATTTCCACAGCCCATGTCCCTGCCCTTGTTATTCGTCCGGTCTCCTGGGCCTTTAATGTCAGACGAGTAACAACAAGAAAGCAATGGATCCCACACCAGCTAATGAGATGGAGGCCCAGCGGATACCTCGGTGAAGCAGGGTCACTCCCGATATAAAAACCTTCTAGATGACTTTGTTCAAGAGGCAAAACATCATTCTTGCACAGCGCATTTTTTATTTTTATTTTTTATTTATGTATTTATTCTTTTTGCTTTATTACTCTTTTCTTTTCATAAGACCATTTGTCTCCAAGTCTTTGGTTTATGAATATCGACGTACGGATACCAGATGGACACTGGACTAAACACGCTATGGAGCACGTCCCAATAATCTGACATCCCCTTCCCAGCTGCAGTGAGGGCAGCCGCAGTGGGCATGAGCACACAGAGAAGCACGTATGCATACGGGTACAGCATCAGTTCGTTCTTTGGAGGGCGACCACGCTTCTGAGCCTTGAGATCGCGTCCCTCACTCACGGCGGCTCTCCTAAATGGTGCAGCACGATGCACCAACCGCCGTGCTTCACCCATCTGCGCAGGCAGCCAGAACACGTAAAAGAGAAGAGTGGGTGGAGGGGACAAACAAGTTTTTCTGTCTAGGTTGCACCCTGCATATGGATACAAACACCCATTCTTCACCAATCATTACCGAGGTGCCTCAATGAGGATGGCCACGATGCAGTGTCCGTTACGCCGGCCAGACAGACAGTGGAGATCGAAATTCCCAGGACTGTCCTCTGTCAACCTTCATCGACGCAAAGCCGGGTGGTTGGGCCACTTCTATGCAATACTTACAGGTAGGTACTCTGCTAGGGGGCGCGTGCTGTGTCAGCAGCTAAAAGACTTACTCACTTTTGACGGCGTATCTGAAGCAGCAGCAGCAGATTCATTCGTCACCCGCATATCTCCAGGCTTGAGTTATCCTTTAACTAGAAACAAATCATCGAGAACGGACACCTCTATTTAGGTGGCTTTTTGGTGGACCGGCTTCCACCATACCCGCAATACGTTTGTCGAGTATCTCTAAGTTTCTGTGCCTACTTCCTACTCTGGGGAGTCAGCTTGTGTGTACTACTTCCTGGGCAGAATTAAGTAAGTATGTGGTCTTGTCGACGCTTGACCTTTATGGGCCCCAACTGACGGCCTGAGTCATCGGCGTCCCCTACTCCTGGTCGCTCACTGGCCAAAGCGGGATTTGTGTATCCGTAGGCAACCCAAAATAAAACTCTTTCGCGATGTGCCAGTTAAGTTCGTGCCTGGCCCAATATTACCGCTCCAAGGTAAGCACGTGCACCCCGTATTCAACGGCGCCGCATCTGTTCTCAGTGCTCGGTGGTCCGTTGCCGTGACGGTACGTCCAGATCCGAAACGTCGGTCATCTTCACGTCAGCACCGGGCAGCTCTGAGCCTTCGACAGGTGAGTCCGACCGCCAGAGGTTGTTTGTCTCCTCGTTGCGAGAGGAAGCGGCAGGACGGGCGACGTCGTTGACCCGTCGGATATGGGTTGTGGGCCCGCACAAGACGACCAGAATACCAACCGTTGTTGTGCAATCCGCCCCAGGAAACAAAAACTGGTCCTTCTCGCATGGGCGGAAATGGGAGAAGCAAGGAAAGCCTGTCTAGTGTACTGCGCACCCGCGCGACTGGCTGACAAGAGGGATTAATTTCAGCGGCACTCACCCAACCTGCAAGACAGAAGCGGGTTTAAGGGGTGACCAGCGGCAGCGATTCAAGCTTTCAAGAAGAGCCCATGCTGCCAATGGATGGCTATGATTTGCTTACGCTCATCAGTACGTGAATTGGCTTTTATGATTGGTCAAAGTGCTCAGTGCCAGCGCGCAATGTGGTTGTTCCGCCCTCTGTTCTTCTCTCGGTCGCAAGCCTCTAACAGTGTATTTGCTGAGTGGCGACAGTGGCAGCTGTTCCTGCAGCTTAAGGAAATTAATGAAGCAGCGTGGCGCATGCAGCGGCGCCGGGGGTTCTGCCTATCCGACCACCGAAAAGAAAAGAAAAACCCCCACAAGATTCCATCCTTCCAGAATGTGCAGGCGAAGCAGCCGCCCATGTTGACAGGCTGAGACTTGCCTGGCTCTATTTTTCAAAACGGGTGTTTGCGGGGCGTTCCACTTCCCGCAAGTGAGACCGGAACCTCGTTGGGACGGTTGAGACAGCTGCCCGGGTACGCCAGGTCTGAAGTGGTGACGGCTGCAGAATCCTGATGACAGGCTTGGTGAAAAATCACCGGATGAGCGCAGGTCCGCACCTGGGCGGCTATGAGCACGTTAGGCAAGCGATTGACTGACTGACCAAGCTGTCAGGTTACCCGCAGAGTCACGCTGCTTGCAACTTGGGAACGTAAGAAGTGCGGCGGTTGTTCAGAACTGAAACGGGCGTCAAATTACTGTATGTCTTGTGTTGCGCGCGTTAAGGTATGTAGCCAGCTGCATGCAGGGGGAAATGCAAAGCTACATTATGTAAGCGGGCCTACCTACCCCGGTTCTTGGGTAGGTAGATTGGTACCTGTCCATTGTTTACCAGACATCCAGGGCAACCGTGCCACGCTGGGAATAGCTGCAGCACATTCGTTCGTCTTGGCACTGAAACCGCCATAGACTGACTGTGTGTATCAAGGATGCCGCCGACTTCTTTCCCGGCCAACCATATTGCAACAACTTTCCACGGCACCAACCACTCCGGACCTGGACCGGCCGCTCCTATGGCTTCCGCCAGTAAATTCGGGTTCGGGCCCGGCACCGGCCCTTCCGACTCGCAACCGGCGTCATTGCAACCTCTCACGGCATGCGCAATGCTGGTATGTACCGAATCCCTTCACTCACTGCGTCCTCTCTGGCCGCCTCGTTTCCGAGTCACCAACTCATAGATCCTAAGGTTGGCTACACTGCCATCTACGTACTACCTCTCTACATATCACCCGCCAGCCGGCCCTCACCGACGCTCTCTCGGGATGACCCCGTCGTCATCCGCACCCGCATCACCTCCGTTCTTTGCTCCACCGCATTATGCTCCGTCTTGACATATGTCATCCTGGCTCGCCTTCCTGACGGTGCCTTGCCGTTCAGCCCTCTCCATGCCATGGGATACTGGCCACTGGGCATCGTCGAGTCTGCCGCATGTCTGGCTCTCACCGCGATCCTATTCGCTGCCCCCCTCTACGAGACTCTCCTCATTGATGGCGGCTGGGAAGATTGGCGAGCCTTTGGTGCCCTGGTGCGCGTCTGGACGCAGTGGACAACCTGGCGAAACATTGTCATGGTATGTGGCATCTCACCTGTGGCACTGCTCGGTTTTGATAAGATACTTACATGGACTCAAGGGGCCTCTGACCGAAGAGATGCTGTTCCGCTCCGCTTCTGTCCCATTGCTCCTCTGCGCTCACATGTCGTTGACCCAGATCATCTTTTGGTCCCCCGTCATCTTTGGGCTCGCCCACGTCCACCATTTCTCCGAGTTCCGCATCACCCACCCCAAGGTGCCCCTCGTGGCCGCGGTAGCCCGTTCCGTCTTTCAGTTTGCTTACACGTCTCTATTCGGTGCCTATTCCACGTTCCTGTTTTTGCGGTCGGGAAGTCTATTGGCCATCGTGTTGGTACACGCATTCTGCAACGCAATGGGCCTCCCTCGTTTCTGGGGCGTCGTCGAGCCCTATTGGCACGCTCATGGACGCAACACACAAGTCAATAGCCGGAAGTGGACAGTTATTTACTATGTGCTTTTGTTCGCCGGTGCCTTCTCTTGGTGGAGCGGCTTGCTGCCCTTGACTGAGAGCTCATTGACGCTGGTGCAGGGGGGATTCTGAGAAGCTCCTTGTGTACAATAGTCACATTAGAGGCGACCCGAAAGAGGACTTCATGTCCTTATGTCGACATCTAACCCGGACAACGAGCCCGGCATCGCAAAGTCATCCTCAGTCCGCATCCTCCTCCTCCGAAGCGAATCATGCTCCCGGCCGGTACGAGTCTCAGCCTCGACCTCTCTTCGAGCCTCCGCTCGGAGATCTTGATTGATATATTTCCCCTTCGCCCTGCCCACTGACGTGTTGGTCTCAGCCAAGCCGTCTTCTGGTCCTCTGGTGTTCTTCTTGCGTGGCCACAGGCTCGGCAAGGCAATCTCCTGAAACCTAGGCTCCACGCATCGCTCGTCGAACCAACGGTGGAGGCGTGCCTCGATCAGCTGAGCAATCTTTGGGACATCCTGAAGCCTTGATCGGCTCCCAAGCAGACTCCGAATTGATAGGTCGAGACGATAATCGTCCATGAAACTGAAGGTCATCATGGTAGGAGTTGATTGAGAGGGGTTGCTGGGGATGAAGGAGATGGACAGCGTGCCACTAAATCTGACGACCGAGACAGAGAGGGCCACAGGTAGTACCGCGCTGAGCTTTTTGGGGTAGTTCAGGAGGAGCTTCGTCTCGAGGGCGAGAGTCAACATGTCACTTAGGTCAACGTCCATCCGTGCTTGTAGCTTCGCCCCCTCCCTCGTCGCCGCGTTGGCGTCGAGTGTCCTGCCGTTGCCCAAGCTCAATCCATCTTCGTCCACAGGGATGATGCGACAGTTGCTGAAAATGGGGAAGTCTTCTCCCAGGCTCAGCTCAGTCACGCGGATCTCGTCGACGAAGTCGGGCCTTGAGCCGCCATTGAGCGCCTTAGTCAGAGAGCTCAGGATGGCATCGTCATGTTGTGCGTCGCTCCGAAACTGGGCGATGGTTTGCGCAACGAGAACATTGAACCAGTCTAAACTTTCCGGCTGGTGACTGTCGACATTGTAGTAGGTCTTGCTGAGGATGGAGCCGATAGTCAGGTTGGGAGGGTTGCGGAGAACACTTGACTTTTTGCGGTTGAGTGTCTGCTGGCCCTGCTTCGCATTTGCAGTCCGTAGACTGAGTAAAGAGCGCTTATGGGCCAATGTTCTGGACCGGCGTTCTGTTGCTCTGAGGGAGGCTGTCACCTCGGGTGAAGGAGGGTCGCCAAATATGAAGAATTTGATAAAGGCGGCAAGTACCAAGACCACCGACAGCTGGCCCAGTATGAGACCTTGCGTAAACGACAGGCTGATTCAGTGCAAATCAGCAGGTGAAGTGGTTCTTGGTACAGAAAAAATGAAAACGGGAGCGCGCATCGAGATGGATAAAGAACTTACGTCGGCTCTGCCTTGCCTGGGCAAATGTCCGTAGACAGTGTCGTCATGCTCTCCGTTCGTGGCTGAAGACGAGCCGGTTGATGATGGGCAGAAGCGTCCCTCCTACTATTCTGGATAAGGTACACTAACCGGCTTTGATAGATTGGGCTTGATTGAGACTTGATGAAGACCCGGCATCAACTTGGAGATGTGATGAGAATTGCACATTGCACTGTAGAAAACCAAGGAAGGATGAGGTAAGTTGCCCGTTTGGTCAATTTGCACTGTGAAAAAGCTGACCATTCCCTTCGACGGTCCAGCTCCCGCACGGCTGCTTACACTGTGTTCGGGAGCTACCTAAGGCATGGTGCATTTTACTGGATACCTTGTCAGCCAGGCACGCCGTCCAGAGGGGAGCTCAGGCAAGCTGCCCCGGCTAGCTACGTATCCCATCTAGGTACCTATCGACAGATGAATGCACCAACGACTTATGATCACAACGGCTTCAACCACGTTCCACCCACCTCGCTTTCCGATCCAGCTTGCTCTACACTCAACGTGTCGAAAACCATCTCGTCATTTGTGCGATCCCGCTGTTACTCCTCAAAATAGTCGACCGTAATCAAAGACGGAACTAGACACGCCGCGGGGATACATTTCCTTGTTCCTCCCTCGAGCTCACGACACACCTCACCGAGCATCAGTTTCTTGCCCTTTGCCCTGTCAACTAGGATGGACGTGGCACAGGCAGTTACCGGCTATGTCTCTCGCATAATATCTTCGGCCGACCCTTCATCGACAACCCAGTCGGCGAAAATGAAGGTTCTACTGCTGGACCGGGAGACAGTTCCTATCGTGTCCACAGCTATCACCCAGTCAGCGTTGCTGAACCATGAGGTCTATCTTATCGACCGGATCGACAACTCCAACAGAGAGAAAATGCGCCATCTCCGGTGTCTTTGTCTTGTTCGCCCGTCACCCGACTCGATCCAGCTCCTAATCGACGAGTTGCGAGAGCCTAGATATGGCGAGTACCACTTGTACTTCACCAACGTCGTCAAGAAGTCGTCTCTAGAGAGGCTCGCCGAGGCTGACGACCATGAAGTCGTCAAGCTTGTTCAGGAGCATTTTGCCGACTTCATTGTCATCAATCCCGATCTGTTCTCGTTCGGTCTCGGCCTTCCCCACCAGCGTCTCTGGGGAAGCAACCCGGAAACTTGGAACCCCGACGCTCTTCAAAGAAGTGCTGACGGACTCGTCGCCGTCCTACTCGCCCTCAAAAAGAAGCCTTTGATTAGGTACGCCAGGAACAGCCCTCTTACAAAAAAGCTGGCAACAGAGATACGATATCGCATCACACAGGAGGAACAGCTTTTTGACTTCAGAAAGGCGGACACACCTCCTATTCTCCTCATTCTTGACCGGCGCGAAGACCCAGCAACGCCCCTGCTCACCCAATGGACCTATCAAGCCATGGTGCATCATCTACTCGGCATCACCAATGGCCGGGTTGATCTTAGTGACGTGCCGGATATTCGTCCGGAGCTCAAGGAGATCGTCTTGTCACAAGACCAGGACCCTTTCTTCAAGAAGAACATGTACCTCAACTTTGGCGACCTAGGCGGTAACATCAAGGATTACGTCGAACAGTATCAGTCCAAGACGCAGAACAGCGCTAACATCGAATCTATCTCGGACATGAAACGCTTCATCGAAGAGTACCCCGAATTTCGCAAACTCTCCGGAAACGTGAGCAAACACGTCACATTAGTCTCAGAGCTGAGCAGGCGGGTCGGCGCCGAGAACCTGCTCGAGGTCAGCGAACTTGAGCAAAGTCTTGCGTGTAACGACAATCACGCAGCTGATGTAAAGGTAGGTGCCGCAAGAAGTTACGCTATATCAGATCTACGAAGGCTAATACGCGGCTCTCTTAAAGAACATCCAAAAACTAATTCAGTCACCCAGGGTGACGAGCGACAGCAAGGTTGCTCTCGTTGCTCTTTATGCGCTGCGATATGAACGCAGCCCTTCAAATGCACTTCCCATGCTTGTTGATCTCTTGGTAGCGGCTGGCGGTGTTTCGGTACGGCGAGCGGACCTTGTCGCCAAACTTGTGACATATCAATCTTCTCTACAGCAGTCTCAAGCTCAAACAGGCATCACAGACATCTTTGAGGGGGCCGGCATCTTCGGAGGTGCAAGCAACCGGTTCAAGGGGCTCAAGGGCGTCGAGAACGTTTACACCCAGCATAGTCCCCTGCTTGAAAGCACTCTCCAGAACCTGATCCGAGGAAGGCTCAAAGAGCAACAATATCCCTTCGTCGAGGGCGGGGGTACCACTCGAGATAAGCCTCAAGATATCATCATCTTCATGGTTGGGGGTGCGACGTATGAGGAGGCCAAGACAGTTGCAACAATCAACGCAAGCTCGCCTGGAGTGCGCTTGGTCCTTGGAGGTACAACGATCCACAACTCGGCAACATTTCTCGAGGAGGTCGAAGACGCCGTTTCATCGTGGCCCGAGAGTCAAAAACCGGGGGCGAGGCGATAGGGTGCCGGTTCGAGAGCCCCGATTTGCGAGACAGAGAAGTTGGCAAAAAGAGGAGCGAGCATCATAGGTTATGTACCAGCATGTTGCGGCACAGCAAATCCTTAGCTTGCCTTTTCTTTAAAGAGAATCCAAACATGTTTCAAACACTCTGCTTGGGTTTAAAGGGGAGAGAGAAGTCAACGGCGGGGAGCACTGGGCGGAACGGACAATTATGATCGAAACCCCTGAACGTACTACGAATATTGTGTCGTTCGTTGTTGGACAGAATTGACAAAACTACAACTAAAAGTAACATACAACACCAGGTATTCGCTGGTCGTCACCGACCCAACTACTAATTCGGCCCTCACCGGCTTATCTATGGGAGAGCGGACGGGATCCCGAGTTTTCCAGTGGGTATGGTCGTATGTGCCTGGGGAGTCAAAATCGTAGGTTGTTATACGAGGGTGCAACGCAAAGTCGGATTTGAGATAGCTGTTGCAAACCTAGATTTGTCGATGTTTTGTTCTCAAATAAGTTCGAGATTTGAGCTCTAGAAAGCGTATACGTATCTTTAAAGGTAAGTGTGTATTGTTCAAATGCAGTAACCAACCACGAGGACGGGGTGCGCCCAGGTCTGTCGTCGGTGGTTGTAGTTGCCGTGCACCGACGATGCCACCACCACTGTGCTGCACTGTGACAGTAAGGGGCGAAGAAATCCCGACAGGCGGGCAAATAATTAGAAACCTGGAAAGTGCATCATTAGGTAGTGTGACCTCGAGATCGCCACCACGCCGAAGAGGAAACCGAGCCCCCCGAAATCGCGTTCTGCAGCCGTACTCAGAACACGCCCAGATCTCATTAAGCGAACGATGCGATCCCTTTCCGCGGCGTTAAAGCTGCGACCGCGTAACGCTGTTCGAGGGCTGCGACATGTTAATGCATCGTTGTGTTCCGGCAGGCGAGGGTTCGCAGACGTCGCAGAAGGCACCAGGTTTGCAAACCAACATTCGAGCTGCTATAGCATACTCGCTAATGTGTCGTAAAGACCATTTGATGTCGTCGTTGTAGGAGGCGGCCACGCCGGCGCAGAAGCATGCGCCGCCGCCGCCCGAGCAGGCGCGCGGACAGCTCTCGTTACCCCCAAGATTGAGAATCTCGGCACTTGCTCCTGCAACCCTTCCTTTGGAGGGGTCGGCAAGGGAATCATTCTCCGAGAGATCGATGCTCTCGATGGGTTAGCTGGTAGAATCATCGACAAAGCCGGCGTGCAGTTTAGAGTCCTAAACCGGGCCAAGGGGTCCGCGGTGTGGGTACGAAGAAGCTCACTTTCCATCAAGCCGGCTAGAGGCGTATTGCTAATTCTCTTTCCCACAGGGTCCCCGAGCACAAATCGATCGTAAACTCTACCAGAAACACATGAGGGAAGAGCTAGAAACGTGCCCCAACCTCTCGATAGTGTTCGGCAGCGTGTCGGACATTGTTACGAGCGCAAATCCCGGCGCCGCAGGCTCTGCTCAGAGTAAAATCACGGGAGTGCGCCTCGAATCCGGTGAAGTTCTTCCGACGAGCGCCGTCATCATTACAACCGGCACATTCCTCAGCGCCGAGATTCATATTGGCTTGAAGGCTTATCCAGCAGGGCGCATTGGAGAAGATGCGTCGTTCGGCCTGAGCAAGTCGCTAAAAGATGCCGGCTTCCGTCTGGGGAGACTCAAAACGGGAACGCCACCGCGTATCGCCAAGGACAGTATAGACTACACGAATCTCGAGAAGCAGCTTGGCGACGATCCACCGATGCCATTCAGCTTTTTGAACGATCGCGTCGCCGTCGAAGAGCAGATGTCGTGCCATGTCACTTACACCAACGAGGCGACACACGCGATTGTGCGGGACAACCTGGACAAGACCATTCATATTCGAGAAACGATCAGGGGCCCGAGATACTGCCCATCATTAGAGGCCAAAATCGTTCGGTTCTCTGACAAGGATAGGCATATCGTTTGGTTGGAGCCCGAGGGGTTCGACAGTGACCTAGTATACCCTAACGGATTATCCATGACCGTACCGCCTGAGGCACAGGAACAGATATTGCGCTCCATTCCAGGACTGGAAAACTGCGTTATGACACAGGCGGGTTATGGCGTTGAGTATGATTACATCGACCCTCGAAGCCTCAAGGCGACACTCGAGACGAAGAATATTGCTGGTCTATTTCTGGCGGGCCAAATCAATGGAACCACCGGTTATGAAGAGGCAGCTGGGCAAGGCATCGTTGCCGGCATCAACGCCGGTCGATCCGCCCTTGGTCTCACCCCGGCCCCGGTGTCCAGAGCCGACGGTTACATCGGCATCATGATTGACGATCTCATCACAAAGGGTGTGACCGAACCTTACAGAATGTTCACGACCAGAAGCGAATACAGGCTGACGTCGCGCGCCGATAACGCTGACCTCAGGTTGACGGAACAGGGGCGAGAATGGGGCGTCGTGTCGGACAAGCGGTGGACGGCGTTTCATGACGAGAAACAGCAGATAACCGATTTCATGGCGCTGCTCTCGACGACGAGAAAGAGCGGTTCTGAATGGATGAGGGAAGGGTTTAAGGTCAAGGAGGACACAACCCGACGTGACGCGACAGACATGCTGCGGCTGCGCAACGTGACCATGGATCAGGTTGCTGTTGCGGTGCCCGGCATTGAGGCCTTTCCTGAGCGCATCAGGTCTCGCGTACACATCGAGGCGACATATGCGCCCTTCATTAAGCGCCAGCTCGCCGACCAGAGGATCTTTGCGAGGGACGAGAGCCTACGGCTGCCGGCCTCGGTCGACTATGACAAGGTCCCGGGACTTGCCATGGCCGAGAAGGCCGTCTTGAAGGCGACAATGCCCGAGACTCTGGCTCAGGCCAGACGTTTAGAAGGCATCACGCCGTCCGGTTGTATTCGTTTGCTTGGCTATATTCAACGCGAACAGCGGAGCAAGGCGATCCCGAGCACGTCCAAGTCATGGCAGACGAAGAAAGCGACCACTGAGAAGGATGGCGTTGCTTCTCTTACATGATAGCCCGGTAAGAGGCGGTAGGTGAAGAAGAAAGGGGAAAAAAGGAAGAAGACAACGAAGCCAAAGCCCCAAAAGCAGTCGGCAAGCGCTGGACAGAACGCTTAGGGCCGTTCAGCTGCACCGCGCTAGTGCATATCTGTGTTACTCTCTGTAATCGTACTGTACAAATTTTATATTTACAGCAGCCACTGCCCAAAACGACCCCTGTAATGTGTAAATGTTACAACCTGCTTGCTCCGAGACGGTTGCGAATGGGGTTCGGAATGCAATGTCCTCCGGTGTTCCCGTGATGGGCGAGGTGCGGGGTTTTCCATGAGTGAGGCGGTCTAGGCCTCATGCGATCTTCAGTAATGCGAAGGTTCCCACGTTCAAGGACAGCAGCAGCTCACGAGAGAGCGGCCAGACTGCTCAACCCTTTGTGGGCGGTGTCTTGGGTGAGGTCAAGATCTTGACCGCGTCTTTGGTGTAGATGTAGCTCGCGCCGCTCCAGACAGTTGTGGTAGCTACGATGTACCTATTGCCGAGGTCAGCAAAGTCACAACCCCTAGCTTTTGGGTGCCGACCACCGTCACTGTTCGACAGCAGCAAGGGACAGGGGGAAGGACATACTGCATGATGGTCAATGGCGTCGAGATATCATAGCTGAAAACAGGGGCGGCAGTCGTCATGCCGATGAGGACGAGCTGGAGGAACGTGTTGTACTTGCTTATCGTTGTCGGACGGACCTCGGCTGAGGGCAGTGAAAAGTCCCAGTATCGTGCAAAGGTTTTGGGAGGCGGCAGGGAAATCCAGCGGTAGTAAATGGCAGACATGGCGAGGCCGACGTCGCGGCCAAGGATGATGGTCGCGAGCCACACTAACAAAGGTCAGCCAAACGTATTCTTTCCACTTATCAGTCACACGGGGGGGTTTCTTCTCTCCTATTGTGCCCCGACCCAACCAATCCAACATCATGTGTGAAACATTGGCAGCAAAGAGAGAGAGACCACCCAACTCACCCGGAAGCGACCCCTGCGCAGCCAGACACACTGTCAAGATGGTCATGAGCATCTTGTCGGCCATGGGATCGATAACGGTACCGACGACCGTCTGCTGCTTCCACCGCCGCGCGATCCAGCCGTCCAGCAGGTCCGTCGCTCCTGCATATGCGAACAGGCCTAGCGCCCAGGCGTGTTGGTCGTGGAGGATAAAGTAGCCGACGAAGGGCGCGGCAACGAGACGAGAGAGCGTCAGCAGGTTCGGCAGGGTTCGGATGTCTTCGTGAATGTTCTTCGGGAGCGTCGGGAGCTTCGCTGCGATCTTGCTCGCCGTGCTGTGTGCGACAAGAGTTAGTCCATTGGGCTTCAAAAAGCAGCGTCGGTGAACCAGCCGTTTGAGCATACCTGGGCGGTTTGCCATCACTCTCAGATGCGTAGAGGGCCACATGTCCAGGGCATGGGCGCAGGGCGCCGTTGGCGATGTTCAAGGTGGTGGTGGGGATGGCAACTCGCCTGAGTGAAGGCCGGCGGTACGTCGATGACGACGGGAATGTATGAAGAAGACGATTGCTGCCGATGCTACTGCCGGGCAGACGACTGCATTGCACCAATGTCCTTCGACCACCGAGCCTCAGGAGCAACATCTTGTTGTCGTTCCCGGAGCCCGACTTGGACGCGTGCACCAGCTTCGCCTCGTTTCGTCACGCCCGGTTTGATACGGACCTTTGCCTCGCAAGCAGCTTATGGGGGTTGATGTGAGAAAATGTCCCTTGAACTTTAGTAAGCTGGCTTACCATTGGCCCGTGAACTGCGCCGCTCAGTCAGTGTCGTCACTAATCCCTGTGTACGTTCATCTATTACTTGCATATACTTGTTCAACTCGCATGACTAGCAAAGCTAATGTACTTTAGAATCATGTACCTAGCTATGCATAAAGTAGGTCCAAGACAATGACAATATGCAAGACTTGGAAGATGTCGCCAAGCAGGAACAAAACACCCGCAAGCACCCACGCGCGCGAGATGATGCATGATCATCGCGTGGCACATTTGGAACATACATGAAGGGTTGCAGAAAGTGATGAGAGGTCAACTTTTTCATAGCAATTTTATAGCATATATCTCGCAACCTGGACTTTTCTCCATCTCCAAGATACTTCTTGGGTGCCGTGGGGGCACATCCGCCTAACCTCGGGGACCTCTTCGCTGCTTTTCTTCTTCTGGACGGTACAACCTTGTCGCGAACTGTAACCTCGACGCCGCGCTATTCTGGTACTGCACGCCTTGACTGGCGCCTGATCTTCTTGTTCTTCCTCTGTAACTGAAGGATTTTTAACCCCGCAACATTTCCACACTGTCGTTCAGGGGCGATCCTCTGTTGGACCTAAAATCATAGTTGGGTTCTCCTCTCACATCCAACGCCCATCGGCGCTGAGCAACTGCGGGGGCTGGAACTTGCATGCGCCTATTCTCGCACCTATTCAGGTTCTGCCCAGTGAGTTACTGCTGCTACCTGGCCAAGCCGCACTTCCCTGTGAGATATATTGTCCCTGGTCATCCTCTAGTGGTTCGAATGAATTCCAGGTCTCGCGACTGCTCAGTCCGTCAAAGGATTGTATCGATCGGTCGCCGCCTATGCCCGATTCCGAGTGGACATTTCGGGGGGAGGGGGAGGGAAAAGCTTCGTGCGGCGACAGGTCATGAACGCGTTGCTGCGAGTACAGCATCGAACTCATGTAGCCTCCTCCCATCCCCCGTGAAGCGTCCGTCGGAACGGCCGGCAAGCTGCTGGCAAGACTCATATCTGGTCCCGATGTAGGTTCGTAAGCTGTTGAGTGCCGCCTAGGATGATGCTGCGACTCAAGGGCCATGGTTCGCGACATGTCGGGAGCCAACCCGGCACTGGAAGGATACCGACTGGTCCGGCTAATGTTGTCGTAACCGTAGCTTGGGTGCTGGCTTTGCGCATAGCCCACATTGCTGACAGATCCCGGGACACTGCTCAAATACGATGACATGTAGGGCGGTTGCCCGAATTGGGGACCGCCCATGCCGCCGCCCATATGATGCAATGAGGGCACTGACATGGCCCGCGACAAGCTCTGGTGATGGTGGCCATTGACTGGGTATGCATGAGTGAAAAGGCCGTGAGGGCCACGCGAGTCGTCCATTTCGACCTCGTCGATGGGAGCCCGGAAGTTCTGGGACATGATCAACTCCCCGCGGGGAATGATTGTTGAGAGCTGGTGGTCTTTCGAAGGCGTCATAAGCTTTCCTTCTGTAACATCCTCGACATTGTAGTAGGACACCAGATGATGCGGCACGCCTTGGTACGTAACACTGATTGTCTTCTTCACCAGGCCGTTCTCCTTGAAAGGGTATGAGTCGACCAGGGATCCTATGAGGGCGCGTTCCGCTTCCTTGTTGCCCTGCGAACCATCTCCCATGCCCATATTGGCGCCCGCCCCGTTGACACTTCCCTGACGTGTGATCTCGGGCTTGGTCACACCAGTGGGCTTCTTGTTGCGCTTCATGGCACGCTTCTTCTCGCCAGGAGGGAAAGGTCTGTCGAGCTCGCGGTAGATGAGGAAGTTGCCCAGGATTCTGCTGGGGCTCCATGCAACACCGTCGGTCCAGCGCTTGATGCCGGACGAGTGTTCCTCGTAGATGAAGACGTTTCCGCTCTTGATAAGATCTTGACGTTCCCGGTCGTGAGGTCGTCGAGGGACGTGATGCAGGGCACTGCTTAAGCATGCTTCGAACAGAACCAGAGCATCCAATGTGGAGGCAACATGGCCAAAGAAGGTTGGGTTTAGAGGCACGTTGGAGTTTGCCATTGTGGCCCCCGGTTGCGTCGAGTCTAATTGTGTAAGTTACTTTTTCCCAACGTTTGCGGAATCCATTGCAGGCTGGCGCCACTTACCGACTGGGAGTACGGCAGCGGAGAGATGATCAACAGAGTATGAGGCTCTGAGAGGATTAGAAAGGTGTGCAGCGTGGTCAATTTGGCTGCGAGTGGCTTTTTCCGACAAGGCCGCTGCCGGTGATGCGGGTGTTTTTTTTGTGTGCGTCGATGAGAATGAAATGAGGACGAAGATGATGTCGTTGCGTTGTTATTGTTGTTGTTGTTGTTGTTGTTGCTGTTGTTGCGCGTTGTGTAGGTGGTGAGCTTCGACAAGGCGCGGTGTCGACGAGTGAGAATGGAGAAAGAAGAGTTTAAAAGAAGCGCGGATGGCTGGTCTTTCAACAGCGTAAAGGCAAACCAAGATGTGTCAAAGCTAAGGTTCAAGAGTGTGTCTTCGAAGGGGGAAGAGGGGGAAGAAAATGGGAAGGGACTTGATGGGTAGGGTAAGTACAGCGCGTGGGTGGAGCTCTGGATTCGGACCTTGGTTCGGTCTGCGCTTGTTGGCGTATCCAGGTTGCGGCACCACCGCCCCCCGAGAGCCTCTTTCTCGTCTGGGTTCTTGTTGGAGATCAACACCTGGTTCGTCGAAAGGCGACGGTTGCCAGAGCCTGAGAGAGGGGCTTGGGATTGGGACAGCGCGGTGAGAATACGTCTCGATTTGGGAAGAAGATAACTTTTTGCCTGGACCAGGGAAAGGGCGAGGCTTGGGGGTCGGATATGTGCGGACAGCACAAGCAGCAGCACGGTGCGGCAGACAAGACGACAGCGGTCCGCAGGTGCGTATGTAGAGAGGTTTGTGGCTTGCGTGGACCAGGAACCGGAAGGTTGATGGCAAGATCCAGTGTTTTAAGGTTTGTCAAGCGCAGCACGGGCGGCAGGATGGGCGGTGTTGTCAGCAGCGTACTCTGGTTTCCCTCTGTCCTGGTGGTCGAACGAGACGCGGTGTGGCTGCCGGTGGTCGAACAGGGTTGTACGTGTGTATACGAACCACGATGGTCGATTCCGTTGCGAGGCAGGGCGTACGACGAGAGAAAGGTGTGCGACGGGCTGAGCGAAGGAGTGAGAGAGTTGTGGGAGAGGGTATCAGTGAGAGAAAGAACGTGTACGATGAAGGTTGGCAGTTGAAAGGTTGATGTATGCGGAGCGGGACCCTTAGAATTTAGAGGTTAGGGAGGGGGGGGATGTAAACAGAAAGATGGCCTCGGAGGTTTTTGACTCTCGAACCGAGCGGTTGGGCCTCAAACTGTATAATTCCTACAAGCTTCGGAAGCTAGGGGGACACAAGAGGTTGATGTATGAAGACTGGAAATCGCGGAGGACTTATAAGATGTCGGTGCCCGACGGCAAAACTGGTAATTGCGCGCGCGAAGATCGGAACACTGGATGAAATGTGCACTTTGCTGTGCAGTGCAGGTGCGGTGCAACAAGGGGAGCTCGCCCAGGGCAGCCGAGCAAGACGAGGTCGAGCGAGAAGGGCAGATGAGGATAGAACAGGCCTTGTCAGAAGACAAGGGCAGATCGGGCCCAAGGCTTGAGGCGGGGCGGCCAGGCAAGGTGCCGTGGTCGAGGACAGCAGGAAGCTGTTTGAATCCGAGCAAGGGTAGCAGATGAAGCTCTACCATGTACGTCAGAGAGCCAAGCAGGACAGGGCGGACGGGGCAGAGCACAGAGCGGCGGCGGCGGCGGTAGCGGCAGCAGGAGGAGACGAGGATGAGGAGAAGGAGGGTGCTGCAGCGACAAGCATCACACGTTGAACAGTTGCAACAAGTGAGAGGCGCGGTAATGGAGATGGGTGCCTGTGCTTGGAGAAAGCAGAGCCGGTTGGATGTGGAGGCAGGACAAGGCGGAGGAGACTGCGGCGCACGGCGATGGAGCTGGGACGCAAAGAAACACAACCCAGAGCAGACCGTCTTGTCGCCGGCAAGTAGGAAACCGGGGAGGGGGGGTGGGGTGAATGCTGAATATGGAGATGAAGAGAGAGAGTATGAGAGAGTGGGGTGTCGTGATGGAAGAGGTGGGGTGGGGGTGGGAGGGGGGTGAGGAAAGAGAAGCGAGAGAGTGTGAGGGAGGGAGTGGGCTGCAAGGAAGGAGGGAAAGAAGATTTAAATGATGGGAGAGAAAGAGAGGGTGTGTGTGGGTAGAAGGGGGGATCCAAGATGCTGGGGGAACACTCGGCGATCAGGAAGCGGGCGATCGAGAGATATGACTCTGCACGCTCGCTGCAAGCCACTGCAAGCAGTGTAGGTAGGAACTAGGGTGAACGAGACAGAGAGAGCAAATCAGGGGAAGGAGAGGAAGAAGAACGAAAAGCAGAACAAGATGGAGAGGAAGCACAACGAGGACGAGGACAAGGAGGAGGGAGGGAGGGAGGGAGGGGGAGAGGGGGGAGAGCACCGAGACACACAAACAGAACCAAACACAGAGCAAGAAAGAGGTGCAAGTGCCCAATGGCCACCGATCCCAGTAGTTGCAAGCCCAAGTGCAGGTGCAAGGACTCTCGACTCGACTCGACTCGACTCGACTCAACTCAACTCAACTCAACTCGAATGGGACTGGGCTGGATGAGACTGACACACAACCACGCATGCACAACACAGAGTGCAAAGACCACATACCTAGAATAAGTCGAGGAATCTGGACTCGGCTCGAGGCGACTAAACAAATTGATATGCCAGCCAGCTGGCAGTGCACCATTTGCACCCTGAATGTACCATGTCTTGTGTGCAGTTTGGCCTTGTTTTGCAACGAATGGCCTGGGTGTCCGTACCAGTCTGTGTGGACGTGGTGAGACGTACATGTCAATGGCGCAGGTTCTTGGCGGAGGCAGTTCCTTCCTCTCTGTAAATCAGCAGTCCCCTATGTAAGAGAAGAGTAAAGCCCAAGAACTGAATGTCAAAACGCCACGACTGATGCAGAAGCATATGGTATCAGGCGGTACAGCTCAGCACGAAACCATCGCTACGACAGGGTCTTGCGTTGTAGTCTAGTGCTGCTGGTAGTCATTGATGTTGTTGCTGGTGGATGGCAAGGATTAGATGGAGGGGGAAGAACGTCCGGCAAGATTAAGCTCAGGCGCCTCAGGATACTGTACAGGAAGAACGAAGACTAGACTAGTCAGAGTAAGGCGAAGGCAAAGGGGCAACGAATCGACATGGTATCTGATGGCTTGATACTTGATCTCTGGGTTGCCTTTTCCATTATCCCTTGTCGACCGTCAAGCAGGTGGTTGAAAGCGAATCTTGAGATTGTCGTTGGGCTCCTGCTTGCCCTGTCTTGTTCCTGCCTTGTATATTTCCGAATGGTGTCGGTAAGGGGGGGGGGGGGTTAACGATCACATTGGAGGTGGTGTCCCGAAGCGGAAGCAGATACTAGTCGGTGCTCCCACTGCCGCTGCTGCTGCTTCAAAGCATTGCAAGGCACAAGCAAGGTGGAGAGAAGTTAGGAAACCTCAAAGCTCCAGCGACTTTGGTGAGTGCTGTCTCGTCCAAGGGTGGAGCCACCATACAATGAGGGGCTGTGTCCTAAGACGACGATTCCCCAGTCTTTCTTCAACAGAATCCCAAAGCCAAAGTTCATGAGACGGGGGTGATCGATGGAGGGTAACGGGACCGCATCCACCGCACAATGCCCAAGGCAGGCCGATATCGTACGGTGTGTTGTTTGCACACATACGCGTGCGCGCGCGCAAACTTAGAGGCCAAGGAGGAAACGACGTAGATGGCTACCAACAGGCCTGGAATGAGCCAGGTGGTCTCCTGGTCGACGTCCGCGAAGGTCCAGTGAGATATCAAGGCCACAAGATAGATGAAAGGCACGACCCCAGTCAGCCCTTTGCCCCAAGTTCAGAAGGACATGCATGCACTACAGTGGAAGGGTTTAGCGTCGCAGCAAAGACGCCGCCATGCTACCTTCCTGCGGGTACCTACCTACCTCTGGGTCTGGTTCCGTGCAGCGGGGAGCTGGCCGATGACAAGGTGGACAGAGAGGACGTGTGCTCTGTGTTTCTCCCGTCTTTAGTGAGACCTGTTCCCTTGACCCGACGCCCTTGCGAAGCAAAGCCGTGCTTAGTAGCATGAGGTGAGGTGAACCGAGGCGGAGTGAAGTCAGAGAGACACCTTCCCTCCCGAGAGGTTATAGCGCCAAGGCGGTGATGCTCAAGGTCGGATCTCCAAGGTCGGGAAGGTATCTGTAGGTGCGATATGGTGATCAAAAAAGAGACGGGCAAGGGACGGGTAGGGGTGAGAAAAGCGAAGGCACACCATGAGACGTGTGGCTGAGAAACGTATGTGGATGGACAGGATAAGGCGGAAGGTAGAAGGAGGAAGAGAAATGGGATGGGATGGGATAGGCGTTTAACGGCTGAGTGGGGTGGAGAAGAACAGGGGGCATACTCAAAGCACAATGAAGGAGAGACGGCGATGGAGCGTAGGATGAGCACGGCCGACAGGCAGGCAGTAGAATGGGGAGAGGCGTGTGTATCTGTCCTGAGACGAGGACGAATGCAGCAGTGGGAGACAGACGACGAGGAGGACGACGACGACGACCACCGCCACCGCCACCACGACATCGTAGATGGATGCGTACAGTGTGACTGAAAGGAGAGAACGTAGTCGGTTCTCTGGGCTTCCTACTGTTGACATGGTGGTCCATGAACGAGAACACATCGACCACATGCCGACAGAGATGGGGAGAGAATCAGCGAGGACAACCAAGTGCCTCCTGCCTTGGTGTGACTGTCCTCAGTGGACATGCTTGCCAAGCCCTTGCCTCTCGCCCTCCTTGAAATTAGCGCCTAGTGCCTTCAGACGGAAGTGGGAGATTTACTTAAGGCAAGAGAGAATAAATCTGAGGGAAAGGAAGGGAAGGGGCGTGCTTGATGCGAGAAAGTAGTTCACCAAGGTGGGTACCCCCTCCTGGATGTTGACAAGAAATGGAATGTAAAGGCAGGTTCTCCGTATTGAGCCAGGAACGCTGGGTACCTACTTCGTCCCACGACTCTCCACAACATGTGACTTTGACTCTTGCTCCCCTCCTCCTCTCTCATGTCTTCATTTGTTCCCTCTTCGTCTTCGTCAAATGTCTCACTGGGACGACAAATGCTGCTACCAAAAAATGCATACCCAACGTGTCTCTGCCACACGCCATGGCTGCCTGACCTCATGCCACCCCCGAAGTGGACAGGACCCAAAGGCTCAAGGGTAAGGCCGCCTAGGGAAAGACAAACCACATTTGAATAGGGCGTAGGGGAGATGGGCACGGAAGGGAGGGCAAAGGCAAGGAGCCCCAGCCACAACTCGATAGATCGCATGGTTATTTTTAAAGTGAGAAAAGGTTGCGGGAAAGAAAAGACAGTCTGTCGGTGTGGGGTACATCGTAGATACTGACAATAATAGAAAGGAAAACCAACCCCAAAACATTAACCTAGCTGCCCTCGGAGGTACCACAAGTCAAGCCAAGCGGAAGTAGCATGTCGACGCCATGAGCTAGCTCCAGAGAGCCACGTTCGGGAGAGCCTGAGACAGAAAATCGTGTCTGCACACGGCACGGAGCGCTTGAGCCATGCAAATGCTACGTATATGTGCTGCCGTCGGCACACGGGCACCTGGTGCGCAGGGACCAACAGCCATCCATAGTCGAGGGTAGGTCAGAGATCAGCAGCCAGCGACCGCGGCGCCCGTAACGTCAACGTTGAAAAGCTAAATCTTTGCCTGACCACACGGGTACCATCGCGCATCCGTCTCTGGACTCGAGGCGGCCCATGGTATCCCATGCCTGCCTGCATTGCAGAGCCAAGGTATCGCGAGACATGGACAGGCATGGCAACATATGGCAAAACCCCTTAGGCAGCAACTGCCGCGTCAACCAACATCGGCAGAAAATACAGTGGATGTACCGAGGAAAAGAAAAGGAAATCGAAGTCACGTACCGACAACGAAAGAGAGGGGGCGTCAGAAAGCCCCGACTGCCATGGACACCTGTCCCGAGGACAGAAATATTGGTGGTCAGTGAGTGTATTGTGAGAGAGAGCGGGTGTAGTGCAACCAACAGTGGGGATGTCGAGCGCGCCCATGGAAAGGAGGAAAAGGTCCGAATCCGCGCTGTGACCCGGCCGAGAAACAGACCAATTTCAATCATTGCATCGGGCGTCTCCCTCGATTGTTTGTCCCGAATGAACTGGCTTGATACTGGACGGAACGGGGTTGAGCCTAGTAAGATCCAATGGACTGGTTCCGGATAGTCTGCGCTGAACCTCCTTTCTTCGCCTTGCCAGTACACGTGATTCATCAAGTCCACGAGGATAGTATTTACGTCGTACGCATGTAATGCTGTGGCACCAACATACTATCGCCGTAAGGTTGGCAAATAACGTTCACAATTCGTGGATTCGGATGCCATCCCATTGCTCCCTTTGTGGGTCTGATCAACTGTTCCAGTTTATCAAGGTCGTCTTACTTTGTGAGCCCACAATTTGGCCTCGCCTAACCAACCTTTTAACCTCCTCCTTTGGTGCTATGTCCGCACTTTGCGTGACATCATGGTCTGTTGCAATCAGGATAGTCCCATCGCGGCTGGTGCTTGTGCGCAGCGTTGGGACCGCCTGCTGTAGACCGGGTTTTCTAACCGCCCAATCACCTATTCGTCAAAAAAATTCCGAGTCGATATCGGCCGCAGTGTCTGTGTCGGCGTCGGTATCGAAGTGCGTCGGCAGTGTGCCGGAACCACAGGGGATGTCCAAGTAGAAGATAGCACATCATCGAAAGAAACAGTACGTACTTTGCGGCGCACCTCTCGGCGGTACGTTCATCATCATCCCAGACAGGCGGTCTTACCTAAGAACACGTGCGTCGTTCCGTGGCCGGTGCTTGTGGATCTTTTTCGCAGCGCCAAACACTTTTAGCTTCGTGCTGTGTCAGGAAAGCAGAGAATGGGCGGATGACAACCGGAGAGGCCGACTTCACGAGAAGGTCGTGAGAGCGAACGGAGGAAGACAGGGGAGTGGCTGTGCTTGTTGTCGAAATCATGGCGAAGAGTTTGTTGTGTCACGTGTGTAACTCTAACGAACGGGTAACCCTAGTCAGATTCTCGGGCAGAAGGGTTGTAAAAGATTGGGATAATGACGAAGCTCGATCCAGTGTCTGGAACGAAAATCTAGGAAAAGATATGATGCCAAAGGTTGCCTAGGCTCGATGTCACGAGCTCAAGCTCAACTAGTCGTCACCCCTCTCTTATTTTCTTCCCCTCAACGTCCGAGAAGGGGCGAGGCATTGAAAGAGCTGGAGTGTGGCTGGCGCCGAAGTCCTCAAGGGCGACAACGGTAAATCGAATTGACGGCAGTTGGATAGAGACCCCCCGGGGCGGGGGGCCTCTCGTCTGAACGCTACTGGAGCAGTAGGTATGGTCGGAGTATCCGTATACAGTAAGCCATTGACGGCACCTCTTACTTACAAGTATCTTGAGAGGAATCGGAGGGTGTGCAAACTGCTTGCTATGTAATCGATGATTTGAGTCCGTCGCCAGGTCGATTGAAAGAAAACCAAGTGATCGAAGTGACGGGTAGGCACATCTGATGATTGCTTAGAACAACGTCGCAAAGTAGGATCGGTGCCTCCCTGTCGAACTTGTCCTAGTCTGACAACCACTGCTCCGACTCGGCCCTCCCATAATGCAGGGTATACCACCCTTGGCGGAGGCCACGGACGCGTGTTTGCT